>JZKD02S1723759.1:80756-92370 GCA_000966675.3 Picea glauca
CAGTGGAGTTGTTGAGATCAGTCTCCAAGTGGGAGATTGTTGGTTGTGGAGCCTGATTATCTTCTTGATTCAGAGGTCCTTTCTTTCAGCCGTGTTTATACCCCAGAAGTATGTACACTCTTCCACATGGGGGAGTGCAGAGGGGGTACCCCCTCTGCGGGGTCCTGGGGAAATCAGGCCCCCAGTGGGGGTTCAGGGGCGAAGCCCCCGAAGAAAAAATTGCCTTGTAAAAGTGTATTGTAATTTCATTGTAAATTTGGACTGTTCATTATAAGGTCGCAGATCTAAAAGTAGATATTATGTTAGGGTTTTTTTCCCTGGAAGGCAACCCTCTTTTATGAGGGAAATGTATTGAAGCTATGGATGATGGTGAATATTGTATTCTGAGAGAAGATATTGTGAGAGAAGAAGATGAAGTTACATCAGGTTTTGTTGTAGGTTGTATCCCTTCATTTGCTGGATAATAATAAAGGAAGGACCTGGAAATTTCTCTGGTGGATGTAGCCCACACTGAGTGAACCACGTAAATCTGTAACTTTCTTGTATTTTGTGTCTTCTATGTTTTGTTTCTGCATTTTTCTTATTTTATTGCTCCACGATCCTTTTTTTATAACATGCGGGATCAAATTCTCAATTGGAAAAAGCGTTCTCGGTGTGTGGCGTGGCGGGATAAATAGGGAACTTGACAACAATTCACTTGCAATGGGTATGAATCTCCATTAACTCTTGTTCAGTCCATTATGGCATGGTCCAACTGTCTGATGAAAAACCATACTTTCCTTCCTACCCATTCGGAGCGTCGATCGAACGATTATAATGTCTCCAATGGCTATATTGCTTCGTCATGGTGAAGTGCCATGTGTCACTATTCTGATATCTCGGTGAAGCTCCATTTTTGCAGATTTTCCTTCTATGAGGTTCTCTCTGGGACTTTCTGTAACTTTTAAATCATATCTCTCTTCTTACTTAACTTTCTAGCCTTTTTCCCAATGAGATTCGTCTCGGTAGTTCTTTTTCCATTTTGATTCTTATCTTCTTTTAACATAGTTACTTCATGTTGTTGAGATTCTTCCCGAGGATTCTTGGATAATACTTTGTCTTTGTCTGGGGTAGGTACTTCAGTATTCTATGGGTATTCTAATTTTCTCTCAACTTCAACATCTAGGTGGCTAGTGTTAAATAGCTTCAATCTTCTCTCATGTTATTCAATTAAGTGTGCGATCCTTCTGGTCATGAAATCTTTCAACTCTTGTTTCTTCTATTCCAAAACTTCGTCTTCTTCCTTTCATCTAGCTTGATCTCTATCAATCCAAGGTTTTCCTAGTAACATGGTAAACGGGGCATTGTCTTCAATAAATTTAATAATCTCAAAATATTCTTCCGCTGAAGTTCCATTAGCGTTCATAGGTATGTGAATGATCTTCCCACATAGATTTATCAACTTTCCTCTAAATAGTCCTATTCCTCATAATGAAGGGATCATAGAAGGATTCACTATGGCTTCCCAAGTTCCTTTTGTCATGATATTCACCTATGTTTCTTCATCCAAAATATATTCAATGTTGAAGTCTCCTATTCTTACTTCAATGCACTCTTTTTCCGTGAAGATATCTGATAGTCTGACATGGCAATGGTCATTCAATGTTTCGTTTATTTTCAACAATAATTTCTCTGATTCTTTCTGAGGTTCTACCATTTCTGGATCTGTCTTAGGGTCTTATTTATTCATATTCATTTCTTCCATCTTAGCAATCATTATAGGGAAATCCAACACTTCATGGTCCATAGATTTAAAACAAAGACAACTAGGTCTTTTCCCAGGGCATTCCTTAGCAAGATGTCCCGATCTTCTGCAACTATAACAGAGGGTTCATCATCTCTTTCTTTTAGATGATCCCCAACTTCTCTGGTACTGTGCACTAGGATCATGGTAGCTAACCTGCAAAAAATTCTTTCTAGGATCCTGCATCCATTTTTTAGTCCAAACATTCTTTCTATGCATAGGTATAAAATATCTTTCACTATTCTTATCAGATCTACTCATATCAAACCTTCTTTCATATATTAGTTCCCTAGTTTCCAATCTAGGACAAAACCTATCAAACATACCTAGATCCATACTTTAGAAACAAATATTTCCACTTATCTTACTTCTACAGAGCAAAAAGCTTCCAGATCTAAAATTTTTCACTATTCTTACCTTTATCAGAGCACATGGCTTGTAGATCTTACCTCTTTTAATCATAAATTATCACTTTTTCCTTTCTTAGAGAACAAATCTTTCAGGTGTTTCTTATTTTAGATCTGACCTCCTTTTTTCAGATAAAGTTTCCTTATTTAGCATATATATTTATAAATCGAGTAGGATACTGCGCACTAGGGAACATATCTACGCACAGATTTTTCACAATCTCAGGTCGAATATTTGCACAAAGATTCTTCTTTCTCATTTCCCAAAAATCACAGTTTCAAGTCTTGGCAACGAAACCATCTGTTGGCATAGGGGCAGACCCAACGTTCAATTCTATAACAATGCACCAACAAAACCCTAACTACCGACCCTTTTAGAAACAATTCTGAAGTAGATGAAGTCTCACCCAAGGTAGAGGCAGTGGTGGTTGCAAGACTCGGGTGTCTGGAATCTTAGCTGAGACACTGATTTTTTATTGTACTACTTAATAAAGCACTTAGCACCGTTAGTTCTTGAATATGCAATCAATTCGCCGATAAAACAGAGATTTGCAACATTTACACTAAGCTATTGTATTTAAGCACTTAGCATAGGTAAATAGATTAGATCGAGAATATCAAGCACTAAGCATGGCTATATAGATCAGATCTAACATTCTCACATATAATAAGCACAAAGCATAAGTAGATCTATATAACTACATCAAAGCACTTAGAAAATAACATGTGAACACATCAAGAAAAATCACAAACCATCATAACATAGTATTTACATGGTTCACCCCCATCCTAAGATACGTCCACCAAATATTCTCCTTTATTGTCTTCAGTCAATCGATTACAATCACAGAGCCTCAAATCCCTTACTCCGCATAGGATAGAATATCTGTGCAGCGCTAGATCCTTCTTCCTTGTGTTACAACACTAAGCCTTCCACAATCCACTACAAGGACCTGCACTTAACTATGGAAGTCTCCTATAGTCATTCAAAGAGCTCTTACAGGCTCTACTTTCACTTAGCATACATTCACATCACATAGATGCGCCACTACTTCTATCTATCCTAAGCATCTATTTATATACAAAATAGGCCTAAACATGGGTAAACCCATGGGCTGATGTCCCATTCCCATTACATAATCCCAAAAAGGACCCAAAAAGGGGTCGAGATCCTGTGATCTCCGCTTCATCTTCCGCTCCTCCTTTGACAGGCTATTGAAGTCCCAAAATAGGTCAAAATGACTAAGAATCTCCCAAAACATGGTCAAGGGCCAACAAACAATTATAAACGTCTAGAAATATTATCACTAATCCTAACAGAACTCACAATCTATAATATGGAATGCTCCCTAACTTGAATCCAATAGATCCAAACACTACCCAACCATGCACTGGTGGTCCTTTCCAAATTCCATGACCTAATAGCTACCCAACACCACATGTACCAAAAGAAACTCTATGTTACAGTATTCATAACCCTCATGCAATGGATACTAATAGCTATATTATTGTTGATGACTTGTCACAATCACTTGCTTCCTTTTCGCCTCTCAAGGTATTCCAAACTTGTCCATATCAAAATAAAGCTTTACTATTTGCATTAGGTGTCATTTATCCATCCAATGCACAGTTAATAACTTTCGAATTAGACAATTTTCAAGCTGAGGCTCCCATCATTAGTTTCTTTTTAAATCCTAGTGTCAATTAGAAAAATCACCATCCATCGATGTATTATTAACTAAGGTGCATCTACTTGTATCATGTCCACCATAATTTGGAAAAACATTGTCTCCCCTTATCTCACGCCATCTAGCATTACCCTTAGGGATTATAATGGTTATCCTTCCCAACTAGAAGTTCTATACTAGAATGTTCCTATCGAATTGGTGTGTAAGACTGTTTTGATTAATATATAGCTTGCATATGCTCCATTAGACTACAACATTATTCTCGAGAATATTTATATGTACACAATGAAAAAAGTCACATCCTTAGTCTTCCATACCATGATGTTCCCTCACAATAGGAAATGTGTTACTGTAGACCAACTGACACATTACAAGCCCTAACCTTCCATTAGTCTAAACAATGTTTTACTCCTCATAAAATCTAGTTGGGAAACCTCATCTTACATTGAGACATGCCTAGGTATTTTTAAGGATTCCAAATTGTTAGGATATTTAGACACTTAGGAGTTAGTTAAGATCAATTTGGTCTAATGTGTCATTAGGTAAAACTGTGTTTCTTAGTGTTATCACTAAAATTTCGTCTACAACATTGCATGAAAATGGTTATAGAAATACAATAGTTCAAAACATCTATTAGTTCACCTGTAACACCAAAAATGCATTTCCAAGAGGCCAAAACTATACAACTGGACAAAATGTGACATGCACTAAATCACTAAAGGAGTTGTATGCATAGTGCACGAGCCAAAGAATCCTGTAGAGCACACAACGTGCCATATGCACAACCGTGTAGAAGAAAAGATGTGCACTCCTATAAACGATGCATTTATGGTTCTTGTCGACCCCTCAACCACTTATGGACCAACTCACAACTTGATTTGACCCTCAGATCTGAGATGAATCTAAATGGGGGGTTGGTCAAGGACCAAAGGGTGCCCTAAAGGTCCCTTTGTTCACACCAAGAACTAGTTGAATAATGCCTTGAAGACATGATATAAATGGAGGCCATGGGTGCACTAATGATTTAAGATTTATATAGTATTGTTATGCTGCCTCAATCCTCCCTTGAGAATCTTCTTTTCTTCTTGGATCATTCTAGAAACATTCCAATAGTCCATTCCACTCACCTCCTGAGGGAATAGGCTTGGATTTCTTCACCATTTTCTTTCTTGTTTATAATTGTAATAAGAGCTCTCCAATAAGGAACTCAAGAGCCCTCCCAAGGAGGAAGAGGGGATCCATAATTCCTCCTTTATATATATGGTTTCTTTCCAACTAATATAGTTATCCTTTGGTGGCATAATCTTGGTCATTTGATTGATTGATTTTGGTTCAAAGTTTCTTATGAATTCTAGTTTTATTTCATTAGTTGTTTTTAGTTTATTTTCTTGTTTATTTCATGTGCTTGGATTATCTAAATCATGCAATAAACTTTGTATTGTCTAGCAAGCCTAGCTAGACTTGTAAGTGACCTTTTTTTTCTCACCCAAGTGAGGAAACAAAAACAACAGATTTATGACCATACTGGGGATAAGGTATGAATTTCCTCCCTATTTGGGATTTTAGAGCACTTCTTTTTTACCCATTTTCCTTACAGAAACCATAACCATCCTAGCCTTACCTATCAAGAGCTAATTTGGGAGATAGAGGAGGAGAATTCCACTCAAAATCCCCCCCCCCTGATGCGTATTAGAACGTGCACGGATATTTCATCCCATAGATGCACATTCTATGCACTATGCACCAAAAGGTCTTCTATTCTCTGCAGATTCTGTGCACTGTCTACCCACTGTGCATCTTTCTGAAACATAAACTGTGAACCTGTCCAGAGTTTTAAAATTGTAAGAGTTTTTGTGATGATTTGAAGGCCCCTAGCCTTCAAAATATTTCTTTTATGCAATTTTTAAATGCAATCCACTTAGATTCCTTTACCACATGAAAGGTTATTCAAACATAAGCACTTAGGGGGTAAAAAGAACCACATTTCTCCTTTTTTTCTTCAGTTTCCACATCGATGGCTTGTTTTGACTGTAAAAGTTAAGTTGATATTATTTTCTATCACATATAAAAACACTTGCATTGGGACAAGAAATCAACTTTAATCATTGAGTATGCTCTTCTCTCACACCATAGAGAGATCTTGAGAATCATAAAGGTGGTTAAGGGGACATTTCATCTCGCTTAAAAAAATATTTAGGAGAGGACAAATCCCCCCTAGGGCTCCTCTTAGTTTCATTTTGAAACCATATTAAATTTGTAAGGGCCCATATATGCCCACATGTTGCAAAATTAGGATAGTTTTTGAAATCACTTTCTTAGTTTACATCACTAGGAGAGTTTAAATATCAAAGTAATGGGCCCATACATGCCCACATGCTTGCAATGTAGGATAGTTTTTTTGAAGCTTTCTTAGATTAAAACACGCTAGGGAGTTTAAAGGATTGGTAAGGACCCATATGTGCACATGATAGTTCTTTAGGGCTTGTAAAATTCTGCAAGGTTGTATTAATGAAATCTAGTAAGATAGGTAATCAATATTTGTAAGGACCACACGAAGTACATATGTTGCAAATTTACACCTAAATTATTAAAATTTGGCACATTTTATCACTTTCTCACACACAAAGTCACTCCTCACTTACATAATTTCATCTCGAATTGTGGAGGTTGAAGTAGGTTTCCTCCAAATGGATTCTGAAATGTCCCACTATTTCTTGAAAAAATTATCCACACCCACTTAATTCAAACTAGATTGGGTCACACCCCCAATCTCTCAACCCACCAGATATAAAATTTTTCTAAAAAATCACTAAGTTTTCCTCTACAGGAGGTGCCAAAATAAATGTTTTATTCTAGGTAGGATCTCAAGTGTAGGCATCCAAATAACCCCCCGTTATCTGGTTCTCACATTTTTCAAACATTAGAAGTTGACAAATAGGGAACTTTTAAATCCTCCAATTCAAGTGTTCCTAACACCATAAGGTAGGGAGATACCTGTGAAGGTTCAAAGGCCGAGGTTTGGTTGTTCTATGCATCCCCCCTATTGTCGGACTAATCTGTAGGTGCGAACATGAACTGATCTCCCTAGATCCACCTGGATCTAGAACAAAACAGGACAGGACAATACTCTTTCCCTAAGTTTTGACTGTTGAATTGACTAGGAGGAAGAAACACGTAACATACCTTATTATCACTTCCTAGGGTCTTTGTTGTTCTCAATTCACTCCAGTTCTCTTGTAAAGTCCATACCAAGACAACACAAACCAACCAAAGTGAATATGGAACAATATATTCAACAATTAACCTATGTGTATGATCAAGGAATTACACAATAAAGTGGAAATAACTTTATGGGAAAGGGACATGCCACTGTATTATATTAATGGAAAGTAAAGCTTACAACCTAAGCCTTGATGTTGCAAACTTCCGTTCGATAGATCTTGGCTCTGACACACACACTTTCTCAATCCTTGCATGAAAAAGATCAAATCCTCTTGATAGACTTGCTAGAGTCTCCAAGCTGTTGTTCAATGTTGAGTCCTTCACACAATTCTTTCACCAATTCTCCAATGAATCTTGCTTCACCTTTTCCATGAGAATTCCCTCAATATATAGGAGAGAATGAATTAGTTACTTGGATAAGAATGATCCCAAAATATCAGGGAATCCAGTACTAGGATAAACATTCAAATGCCAACCCATCCTTCTAGAAGATTCCCTTCTAGAAGAATCGACAATTCATCTTTTTCCATGCTTTAGGAAGAGTTCTCACCCTAGCAGTTCAACACAATGCAAGATGTTCGCACCCTGACTTAAGGAAGCCTGCGAGAATGGGTCATTCTCGCACCCAAATATACTAGTAGCCTAAGAACGTCCTTCAAAAGTGAGTTTTCTGGGAAGAGATGAAAGTAACTTTTCTCAGGAGAAATTTCTTATGAAGAGCCCGAGTACACCATCATCAATACATCATCATGATGACCAAAATCATGGGTAACACCCCCTTGATTCACCCAATCTTAGAAGTGACCCATTTCTGAGGCCAAAAATCTAAATGTCACACTTTGACTGAGGTACCTAGTGGCCAAATTTAAGAAATCTACCCAGGTGTCAATTGTGGGCTGCAACTACACCTTGATCAAGAATTTTGTGTCTATTGGGAAATATCACCAACTCTTTTAGGATATGAACCCTCTACCCCTCATTATAACTGATTGTTTCATCCTTCACTAGTTCCTCTTTCGGTGGCTTTAGACCCCACTGTCGAGTGAACTTGGAAGGTCCAGTTCTATTTGAGAGGAAGGTCGATACATATTTCTAGGACATGAACATTTTTTTATTTGTTCTCCCATGTGGAAAAAATCCACCTACCCACATGTATGCTTATTTACAGTTGATTTATGCATGATGCTAATTTGATTACATGCGATTGTGAGATATATTGTGAAGGTACAAACTATACAAGTTTCTTGTTCATTTGTTTCTCTCATCACCATTTTCACACATTCACTTTGCTAGTCAGACATCATAGGGGACCCACAGAATCCATGTTGTTTTAGATGCTTTCAAAATATCCCTCCTATTCTAGGAGGATTTCCTAGTCTTTCCAACTCACCGGCTCAACCATCTCCCACCCCTGTGAGTGCCACTATTTTGGGATCACTTTTCTTGGTTCCACCTTACTTGGGTCCAATTCCCAAGGCCATCCATCCACTAGATCTCCTTCACAAAGAGGTGGAGGGAAAATTTCTTCTCAAGGGAGAAGTACAACCCCACTAAACCCCCCTCAAGGGTTAGGTCCACTACCTACTCACACCATGGATGGAACCACTTCTCCACCGCCACTCCCCATTCCATATTTGGCATCCCTCAACATTCCTGATTTGAGTAAACTCATGAATGGCCCTATATTACATGACCTCACATGGCCCAATATGCCTACCAAACTACCTTTAGAAATTCCCAAATTTGAAGGAAAATCGGGGGCAGATCCCACCAACCATGTCATGACCTTCCACTTATGGTGCTCTTCCAACAACATCATGGACGACTCCATCCTCTTAAGGTTATTTCAATGCACACTCACTGGTACATCAACCAAATCGTATGTGGATGAAAAATTAAGGTCCCATGTGAATTTTGAATCCTTGGCCAAGGCATTATTGGCCTTCTTTAAACTACCAGTTCATCATGACACTGGTCTAGAACTACTCTCTGAGTGAAAACAAACCTCGATTACACATATTGCCGACCACATTCACGAATGGCGTCGACAATGTAGTTTATGTAAAGAAGAAAACACCAAAGAACAACGTCTCGATTGGTTTCTCAAATCACTCATCTCTATCCTTTCCAAAGATGTGGCATCCACCTTCCCTCAAACCGAAGAGGAATCCATCAACAAGGATCAACAATACAACCTCATTTATGCTTAGACGGGTTACTTATACATAGTAATACCTGATGCACTGAGACCCGTACCATTCATCCAAGACAAACTTGGGATGTCTCACATGACAGATGGATTGATTGGTACCACAACACACCACAACCCGTACATCCAACCACCACCTATGTATGGTACACCCAAATATACACCAATATATGGAGGGTCAACTTATTACCCTCCTCCCTTTTACCAACATTCATATTCTGTTACTCTCCCTCCACCCATGAGTGGAACCCTAATGGTACCCATCATGCACTTGGATTCTCAACCAATTTTAGGTACCCCTTCTACCTCAGCTTATAACCTAGTCACTATTGAAAGCACTATGTCTTCCTATGCACCCTGCATATCGTTGCCACAAAAAAATCTACGTTTTCCATTTCCTGGTCCTCCACATCTAGTTTCTCCTCCGTAAGGACAACCACACATTGTTGTTAACATTGTTCAACCCTATCCCATTCAACAATTTCATACTTTTGAATAGTTGAATACAACAAATCTGTCCCATCAGTCGAATAATGCCAAATATAAAGGAAAAAATTGAAACAATAATAAACCAGGACCAGGAGGAAATAACCCCCAACAAAACCAACCTTCTAAGGGAAACCAGAATTAGGGTAACCAGAACCCCCAAGGGGACAATAACAGCAAACACCAAGGGAGGAACAACAAAAAAAACCTCCAGATGAACTTCCCTTTTTCTCTTTGTGGTGAGCATGGACATTACACTCACCATTGCCCCCAAATTTTTGACTTCAAATGGACTAAATAATCCATGAATGTGCCACATCCTCCAGCACCACCTGCCCCTCAGCAGGCCCCACAATAGTATTTGCAACAATCACCCCTGACCGTATTGAAAAAACCTATTCCACACCAATGTGTGATGAATACCCAACAAGAGGTACATCTTGCTCCACCACAAATGGGATAGTATCAAAACCCTGGGAATCCGATGGATCACAATATCCTCCTCACTAGCGAAGAAGAAATTATTCTGGAAATGTGCAGTCATCAATACAGGGCACCCCCTGAATCTACTCCCAACACTTCGGAAGCAACTCTAGTTACATCTGGACAACCCTCGATGATTCCATGCCCTAACATTGAACCCCTCATTCATATCCCTGGCATTCTATTACGATGTAATGTTCACAACCCTCAGGCTAGTGAAGCAAACAATTACAGTCTGGTTGATGACTTGGCACAATATCCTGCAACCATGTCTGTATTGGAGGTCCTCCAAACCTTTCAAACTCAATGAAAATCCTTACTTTCTTCCTTGGGGGAAGTCGACCCAACTGATACTAGACTCATCAAATTTGATCTAGATAGTGGGGAACCTCATCTCCCCACTTTGGTAGCCTTCCAAATACCAACAAAGATTTGGAAGATCACGATTCATCGATGTATCATTGATGAAGGTACATCCACATGCATCATGTCCAAAATTGTATGGAATAAACTTGTCTCTCCTGAGCTAGTAACATCTGCCATCACTTTAAGAGCTTATGATGGTCAACCATTCTCCCCTAAAGAGCTCTTTAAAAATGTCCCCATTGAACTCAGGGGAAAAAACATCCTCATCGACATTGAGGTTATCGATCCCCTGCTCGATTACAATATCTTGTATGGACATAGCTACATGTACGCTATGAAGGAAATGGCCTCTTCTATTTTTTGAACAATGATGTTCCTCCGCAACGGGGAAAATCATCACCATCGACCAAGTTTCACATTATGAGCCTAACTACTTTGCCAACATCGATAACATCCTACCTCTTGTCCACGCTAGTTCCAACACATATCCTCTCATAGTTATGGGCCCCAGAATTTTCAAAAAGCCATCCTTATTGGGGGCATACCATGGAGCACCACCTCTCATACACCCTTCATCACAAGTGTGTGTCGTATATTCTAATGGAACTAAAACTGGAGATACCATTCCTCCCATTGAGGCTTATCCACCCCTCAATGTCCCATCAATTGAATAAATTTTACCTCAGGGATTACCTAAGAGCCCTACTACACCACATATCCCCAATTTCACCCTCCCCCAGTAGAAAATATCGTTTTGGGAGACAAATCCCCAAGCCATTGCTCAAATTAAATTCTTCTAACCCCCCACTAGGCATACAATCATTTCAGGTATCTACAACGCTTACACTTCCCAACATAGTGCTTGTTATCCTTGTATGGTATCTACACCCTCTCGAGATGGTTCCTCAACCATACCTCCCTCCTCAGTCAGAGGGAATCCCAAGGAATATTCTAGTACTGACTTCAGCCA
>JZKD02S1723770.1:4095-15632 GCA_000966675.3 Picea glauca
TGATTTGGTTACAAAGGTTTATGGAGGAATTGGGAAAGAAGCAAGAGAACAACAGGTTGTACTGTGACAGTCAGAGTGCCATTCACCTTGCAAAGAACTCAACCTTCCATTCAAAAACTAAGCATATACAGTTGAGGTACCACTTCATACAATCCGCCTTGGAAGATGGACAATTGAAGATGGAAAAGATACACACTAGCCATAATCCTGCAAACATGTTAACAAAGGGAGTAACCAAGGAGAAACTGAGTTATTTCTCAGTTTTAGTTGGTCTTCAAGAATGAAGATGAAGATGAGAAATTTGCCAAGTCCAAGATGGTTCAGAGTCTATCATATACAGCAGCGGTGGAGTTGTTGAGATCAGTCTCCAAGTGGGAGATTGTTGGTTGTGGAGCCTGATTATCTTCCTGATGTATAGGTCTTTTACTTTCAGCCGTGTTTATACCCCATGAAGTATTTACACCCCAGAAGTATGTACACTCTTACACAATATTGTAATTCCATTGTAAATCTGGACTGTTCATTATAAGTTCGCAGATCTAACGATAGAGATTATGTTAGGGTTTTTTTCCCTAGAAGGCAACCCTCTTTTAGGAGGGAAATGTATTGCGGCTATGGTTGATGGTGAATATTGTATTTTGAGAGAGGAGACTGTGAGAGAAAGAAGAGGAAGTTACAGCGGGTTTTGCTGTAGGTTGTATCCATTCATTTGCTAGATAATAATAAAGGAAGGAACTGGCAATTTCTCTGGTGGATGTAGCCCACACTGGGTGAACCATGTAAATCTGTGTCTCTCTTGTATTGTGTGTCTTCTGTGTTTTGTTTCTACATTTTGTTTTATTTTATTACTCTGCGGTCCTGTTTTTCTAACAGAAGATACAATAGATTGGTTGGACCTAAAAAGGATAATGTTCAAGATCTCGGATAGTGACAACGACACAGAAGATGGACATATGCGCAGTGGTAAAGTATTCCTAGGAGTTCACCTTGAGAACTTGTTTAATAAAAACTACGGAGAAGAGGGTTTCTATAGTGGAGAATAGGTAGATCTAACCGACGAAGAACATTAAGAGCCCACCAAAATATAAGAAGGGGAATATTAATAACTTCACCAAAGCAAGAAAAAAACCTCATGAACTGTGCAGGTTACTGAAGTAAGTAACATTAACCCTCCTATTTTTTCAATAACACCAAGCAGTCAGAATAGTCAGAACCACTAGAGTCTTCAAAGTACTATTACTAGCAACTCAGCTTATACTCAGACAGGAAGCCTAGGGAACTCTATGGAAGATGAGATGAGGCTCCCTATCTTTAGAGGAGATGGATATGAGGATCTTGATCAGCACTGGCTCCTGTGTGAAGCCATATGGAATATTAAAAGTATCGTCGATGAAGCCATCAAGATAACCTAGTTCAACATTGGGCTCAAGGAACGTGCACTGAGATGGTACATGAAACTTTTCCAAGGACTGGCACAACCTAAGCCAATAAACAAGATCAAGAATGCACTAATTGCAGAGTTTAATAAACCTAAGTCGGAGTCACAATGTATTACAGAGCTAAAAGAGATCAAACAAAAGGTAGCAGAACCTGTTTGGGAGTTCGACCAGAGATTCAAGACCCTAACAGGTTGATTAAATTTTTAGATCCCTGATGAATAGAAAAAAGAATGGTTCATCGTTGTAGTGTTACCTCACATCAGAGTCCCTCTGATGCAACAAAAGATTGCATCATAGGCAGAAGATTTGGATATCACCATGAATCTTGAATCAACACCTATGGGAGAATCTAGCTCAGGCATGAGCTAGATCTTGAGCTAGCTGACTAGTTTGTCTCTATAGGTTGAGGACATGAAGAAGGACAAGGGGAAGGAAAAAAGAGAAGATATTTGGTTTGTAAGATATAGATCTAAAGGTCATGATAAAGAAAATTGTTCTCTATTTCATGAGTATTTGGCCTTAGGAGTGTTGAGCCCCTTGAAGCAAGTTAACCTACCCTGGTGCGATGTATGTAGAAATAGGCATCGGCCAGGTGAGTGGTATTACATGCAAAAGTATGTTCAGACACCCACAAACTTGTACTTCACATTCTATAAATCATTGGGGCATGCTGATCGATATTGTAGAGCTTACGATCTCATGCATGAGAGGTCGAGGGACATATACAAGATCTAAGGTGAAGTACACCAAGAAGGAAATAATGCACAGTACAACCCTCCAGGGAGAGGAAATTTCACTCCTAGTGGTGGCTACAAAGGAGGAGGAGGAGGAGGTATGGGTTGAGGATGAGGAAAAATTATCTGTTATAACTACGCGCAGCCAGGACACTTAGCAAGGGATTGTCAAAACCCTTTCACAACCTGTAGTTATTGTAACTCTTTTGAACATGTCATAGAAGAATGCCCTGCACTACTGGCTAAGCTTCAGGAAAGACGAGGACCCCAACAGAACCCACAAGTACAACTAATATATGTTGAAACTCATAGAAATGACCCTAGAATCATTGTCATTACCCGATTAGGCACTGCTATAGAAGAAGACAGAGCAACACAAGGAAAGAATGCAGACAACCATGGAGTTAGGAAAGCTACAGAGAAGACCCCAATGTTCGAGGCTAAGAAAGAAAGATAGATCTTTGAGGAGGCAAGAAAAAGAGTTCAAAGGAGATCAAGGGTCCTCATCTAGAATACAAACATAAATCAAAGAGTATGGCATGCCTCAGGCGTTTGATCAGTCTGCATCACCAACAGAAGAAAAAGGGGCAAGCAAACTCATGGAATTTTTCTGCACTTGTGTTAATTTGATTCAAGATAAAAGTGATGTACAAGAATTACAAGATTTAATCAAGAAATATGAGCTAGGAAAGATACACTCCTTACTGAATAGGGTAGTTCACCAAATTGGGAAAAGGATAAAGAAAAATAAAGAATTACACCTGAATTCTCAAATAGGAGAATATGATATAGACTATGTGGTCCTCGACTTAGGGTCAAAGGTCAATGTCATGACGAAGAAAACTTAGGCACTGATGGGAAAACCAAAGATGATCTATTTCCCTATCAGGATTAGAATGGCTAATCAACAAGATGTCAGCCCATTTGGATGATTGGAGCATGTCCCTGTGGACATCGATGGAGTTAGAACCTTTGCAGATTTTGAAGTAATTGAAATTGTTGATGACAGTTGCCCTTACCCTGCATTATTAGGAATTGATTGGGCCTTCGACAATTCCACTGTTGTTGATCTAAAGAAGAGGCGCATGAAATTTGAAAGAGATGGCCTTAGGGTCCTTTCACCTTTATATCAATATGATGGACCTATATACATAGAGCGTATCAGAGAAGAAGACCACATGTACAAACTGGAAAACATCTATAAATTAATAGCTAGACAACAAGATTATATCAACACTACTGTCGATGGGAATCTAAGCTGGCGAAGTGGTAGTTAATGTTCATCAGATTTGGAAGAAGCATTGCAGAAATGGAAAAACCATATGTATGAAGTACCCACAAGGAGATGTGCTTGACTCACCAGAGAAGTTCGCTAGATTGGTACAACAACAAGTAACTTACCTACCTTTGATGGTCTAAATCCTTTAGAATCCTTCTTGATGGACTTTGAAACAATTGCACTAGCACAATAGAGGTTTTTGGCTATGGATGAGGCCCTGAAAGCTACACCAACAAGATGGTGGGGGCCGCACAAAGGAAACATCATAGACTGGACACAATGTCAAACTTTGATGACAGCGCGGTTCTCAGCACAAGTAGGAAGATGCGAAGTGAGGTACATAGGTCGAAGTTGCCCAAAGGACCATGTACGAAGTTGTGAAGAGGCCTGTAGTGAAATTCCTTGAGAACAATGGGTACATAGATTCATTAACACGTTGGAAACGATCCCTATCAACTGGTACCTTCAAGTAGAGCTGAGCCTCGTCACTTCAGATTGGGAAGGTATGATCCAGAATTTTGTAACCACCTTTTTGTTTGACACTGAATTTCCTTCTATAGACCAAGCATTACAGATTATGAGACATAATGTATGTAAGGAGGCATCTAGCCTCCCTTTGGAGCAAGAAGAGGATGAATGGACTGCAATATTCCAGAAATTGCAAGGATGTTACCACATTAATGCCGATGAAGATGATGATCCGAGGAAGGTAAAAATTGTTGAGACAGAAGTCCATAGAAACATGGAAGGACCAAGAGTTGAGCTTCCATTCATAGGACAACCGATCAAAATAAAGATAGTCAATATCAGGATAGAGGAGACAACAAAGCTTGCCAATGTTGGAGATTATTGGGATGTTGCTACCATTGACAAGATTACAGAGTTATTGCACGAATATCAGGACTTGTTCTCGACCAAGTTCACTAATATGAAGGGAATCAAAGGACCTATGGGAGAAATGAGAATACCTTTGAAACTAGATGCAAAGCCAGTCAAGAAAAGACCCTACAGATTAAATCTAAAATATAAGGAAAAAGTGAAGATTGAGCTCGACCGAATGCTGGAAGCAGGGATTATTGAACCTGTCGAAGAGTCGGAGTGGATCAATCCTATGGTAGTACAAGATAAGAAGACAGGCGAGATCAGAATATGTGTGGACCTCAGAAAGCTGAATGATGCATGTTTGCATGACCCCTTCCCTACACCATTCACAGATGAAGTATTAGACAATGTGGGAGGCCAGGAGGTATATTCTTTTACAGACGAGTTTTCAGGATACCATCAGATCCAAATTGCCAAGGAGGACCGTCATAGGAATACATTTTCCATAGAGTGGGGATCCTACCAATACACAGTGATTCCATTTGGATTGAAGAATGCACCAGCCATATTTTCTAGGGTGGTGGTCGAAGCGTTCAAAGAATTTTTTCATAAATTTTTAGAAGCATACTTTGATGACTGGATTGTTTTTAGTTTGCTGAAAAATCATATTGAATGTCTAAGGCTAATGTTGGATAAATGTAGGCAATGTCAAATTTATTTGAATCTGAAGAAGTACATCTTTTTCTCACCATTTGGAGTATTATTAGGTCATATTGTATGCAATAAAGGATTGTTGGTGGACCCATCCAAAATTGCAATTATAGTTGATTTGCCACCTCCTACCTTATTCAAACAACTGCGCACTGCGCTAGGCCATACTGGCTATTACATGAAATTTATCAAAGGATATGCTCATATTACAACACCAATGGAGAATATGTTGAATAAGGGTTGCCAGTATGAGTGGATAGATGAATGCCAACAGAGCTTCGACACACTGAAACATAAGATGCTTACAACGCCCATTCTGGTTTTTCTAGATTGGAGCAAAGAATTCCATGTGCATGTCGATGAATATTCTATAGCATTAGGAGAAGTACTGGAACAACCTCGAGAAGGGGACATTGATCATCCATTAGCATTTTCCAGTAGGAGAATATCCACAACTGAAGTCAATTACACCACTGTTAACCCCGATATCTAGGGATAACTAGGAGATCGTGTCTTGAGGCCCACAAGTCCTGGACATGAAGTACAGAGAGTAGGATTGACCCGAGCATGGCCCTTGAGGGCCTATCTTTCTTCTTCTTTTCCAGATTTGTCCTATCAGCAGCAACAGCTTCCATCACCATTGGCTTGGACTTGCATCAGAGAGGATTCTTGTTCCATGAGGTAATTGGTCCAAGGTATGATGGTATGTGTCATATTTGATCGTTATAAGCTTCTTATATATGCATTAGTTTCCTTTCATTTCTGATAACTGCTTGGATCTTACACTAATCCACTTGACCATTGTTGGGGTGATTGATGGGGTGACTTAGCAGGCTTGTATTCATGGGTTTTGGTTAGCCACCAAAGGGGATTTGCAGATCCATCATCCGTTCCCACCATTATATCATTTTTCATCTTATCTCCCATTCATCCATCTCATTCCCCTAGTCCGGCCATTAAGATGACCTTTTGGGGTTACACTTTGTCTTATGGGAAGAAGGGGCTAAAGGCCCAGGGGGTAAAAGAAGTTGGTAAAAGATAAAATCCATAGGAAATAAAACCTAGAGATGCTTCGCCCAGGGGATCCTCGAGAAGGCAATAAAAGGCCTCTTGATAAGAAACTAAAGGGACCCTAAGAAAAATAATAAAGAAACAAGACCTAACCAAGAGGATGGGAGGTCTCATTATGGGCCAACCCATTATGTTCATAGGTATCCAGCAGTATGACATTGCCATTATCTAGTCACCACATCAGGGCAGTGACCTTTGGTTGCATGGCCAAGGGAAAGGGGGTCTCATCACGATCCAACCTTATCATCTCTGTGAAGATACTAGTGGGTAACACTGTTAGCTCTAGTCACCATGCCAAGGCAGTGTCCTCTAGTCAGACCTTGAAGTAAGAAAGAAATAAAAGCAATAAAATAAAAATAAAGGCAATAAAGGGCTTGGAAAAAATGCATCCATGATGGGTACAGCTCGCCTCCTACAAAGGCACCCACATACAACACCTGCCCTTGGTCTTACTGTGACTGGACATCCCTAAGACCACATCACCTCGTAAAACATGGTTTGAATGATATTTTGAGGAAACTTTCCATCTCTTGTGGGTATTAGCCCAATAGGTTATTCTATTGTTCTTCTTCAGCTTTGTATAGTAGATCTGTGTAATGTCTTTGAGCTCATAGATGATGTGCTAGAAATTTCATGCATGTATTTGATAAATTTAATGATGAAATATGATTGACATTGCTATGATCCTTAGGACTGATGAGCCCATGGAGGGCGTAGTCTTTGATGTGCGGGACCATACCCAGTGGATAGGTACCAGTGGACCTGTACACATGGGGATATGATTAGTTCGGACCTCCATGGGGCTGAAGATCCCATCAGATGGTTGTTGGGATGGAAAAGGTAGGACAACGTTGTGATGAGCATTTGCACAAAGAAGATAGAGGGACGTTCCATCAGGACACCATGGCAGAGCTTGGCCTACGGGGAATCACCCACTGCAGATGAGATTATGGATTTTGATGGATAGGATGTCACCTGAGGTAGTTGGACATTTTCTGGAGCGTGTGGTAGTGTGTTGGGGTCATTTGGCACGTGTGGCAGCTTGGAGAAGCCCTAGAAGGGCCAACGTTTTGCTTCCTGGATGTTGATATTTCCCAAAAAAGGCCAACGTCTCCCTCAGAGGTGCTTGACGTCTCCCTTTTGAGCTCATATTGTGACATTTTTAGCATTTAATGTGACAAACCGTGTAATATTGTTATTCAGCCTTGTCTATTGTTTTGAATGACCTGTTTTGTAATTAAAGGTCATTAGGATGATATAAAGAGAGGATGGTGCCTCTCATTTTTACATAACACAACTCACTTTCTTGTGAGAGAATCATTTTTAGTCTTTTGCTTTGGTATTTTGCTCTTGGAAGTGAGGTGCTACTCTTGTGGAGGATCATCTTTGGCATGTTTATGGTGTTTTTTATCATTGGAAGGTTTACAACTAGGGTTTGATAAGCTCTTCATTGATTTGTAAGTGTATTTCTCATGCAAAACTTCTTAATTGAATGGTTGTAGGTTAAATCTCTTGCATTTATGGTTACATTGTTATTATTTTGCTTAATCATTAAAACCCTAGGTAGCAAGCACACAAGTAGGTCCTTGCTTCATGTCCCCATGATAGAAGACTTGTTTTAGCCTTTGATTAAGGAGAATATAGCCTAGCTGTTGCTACACTAATTCCCCTTTTTCTGAGTTAGTTTTGAAACATAAATTGAAGAAGGAAGACGTCCTAGGCCTAATTGAGTCTACACCTAGGGTTTTGACCTTTAGGGTTTGAAAGGCCTTGTCTTTACAACACTTTTCATCCCTAGATTTATGTTTTGAAGCTAGCCGTTTTTGCCAAGGATTTTTAAGGAAAGAGGGAGGAGCATGAGGCCTTGCTTAAGCAACACCAGAATGAGCCTCCTCCCCTTAGGGTTTTGACTTTGTGGCCCCATCATTGCAGCACCAGAAAGCCTAACTCTCTTGTCCTTGAATTTAGATTCTCCAGAGACCTAGCACTTCCTCCTTGACTCCATTATACCCTAAGGCACTAGTGTAATTATCCAACGTTGAGATTTTTGTGCTAAAACAACACTCTCAAACCTCTTAAATTTGAAACCCTACTAACCCTAACATCTCACTAACCCTAATTTAATGATGACATCATGTCTAGTTTGAAACTTTGGTTGATAAAAAACGTTGTGGCTTGGTCATCTAGCAATAGACATTGAAGTATTTACTATTGTCATTGGCTAATTTGCAAAACGTCCACCTCTTTTCCTATCAAACTAACCCTAGGACTAGGTTGACATCACCTCTAGTATAGTGACGCAACAACCTTCATATGTGAGCATTTAATGATATCTAAAGCGTTGTGTTATTACAAGGGTTGGTTATCTATATTAATGCTATATCATTTCTAGTGTTATTGAGAAGTAATATTACAAGCCATAGTCATTTTTTTGCAATCATTGACTTCATCAATAATTACTGTCATTTATGCTCATGAGTATTTAATGCTGATAGTCATTGATTTATGAAGTCCTAACCACTATTGCACATTTTAGTTTTATGGTTGTCTTGTCTCGCAAACAGGTGTCTATTCTATGGAATACCTTCTTTTTTACTATCTTCTTAGCGGTAATCTGTGAAAGGGAAAACTTACCTTGACCCTTTAAACCCTTTGCCTTTCAAAACCCCAGATTGCCAGGGATGTCTCCCTTGGGATTAGCCACCCTACATAGAAAGAGCCCCCCATCGAGGTGACAGTGGGTGGGGAAGCTTCTGTTACGCTAGTTTGACCTTTACTTTTAAGCTACCTGACCTAGAATACAAACTGAGTGATAACATTTTGGTGTCGTTGTCGGGGAGCACTGAGTCAACCTTCCTCAAACGACAAAACCTTTGGTAAGCCTTGCCTCAAAGACATTTTTCTTACAAGCTTACCTGGCGACTCCACTACATTTTTTGCCCTATTCTTTGGTAGTTTCAGGGAAACTATCTGGCGACTCCACTGATGACGAAGCCAACAATGACTTCACAATGGGACCCAGGAAACTATAGACCTTTGGATATGAGTAAAATCCCAGGATATCCCAAAAAAATTCCTCCTCTCTATAAGGATTTCCTCCCTCAATTTGCTGGCATCAATGGAGAATGTCCCGAGTCTCACATGAGAAGATTTTGGGATTTCTTTCAATACTTCCCTATCAACGACGAGGTTGAAGACTTGGTGATGAAACTCTTCTCTGCCTCCCTACATTGAGAGGCCAGAAGATGGTATGACAACCTTCTAGCTGCCAGCATCACTTCTATGGACCTTTTTGGAAAAGTTTTCCTTGCAAAGTGGACCATGAAAATAGAATATATACAATCATTGTTGAAAGAGATTGAAGGCATAAAACAAACAGAGTCTGAGATTGTCAGAGCTTTCTGTGCTAGGTTCCAGAAGTTGCTTTACCAGATTCCTCGAGACCATCGTCCTGAAGACAAATACCTCGTCTACTTCTATACTAATGGAATTCAGGGACATTTGAGCTTCCTTCTAAATAAGAAAAAGAAAAAAAACATTTGCAGAAGCTCATGACATGGCCATTCAAATTGAAAAGAGTCTTTTCATGACCAGGATCGATACCATGGAAACTCTTAGCTTGATAAAACTAGTTTCCCTTGGAACCTTTGTCGAAAATCCACAAGAGAGAAGGGAACAAGTCTTCAACCAACATAATGAGGATGTAATTAACGAGCAAGAACCCGAGCAAGATGATGAAGACGAAGTCATCCAAGAACCTGTTTCTCCTGTACAGCAAAGTGAAGACGAGGTTAGTTTCTTTCCACTTCAGAATTCAAATGATACAGTGTCCATTGATTCGAAAGATGAAGAGGAAAAGAAATCTTTGAACGAAGTTGGTGACCCTTGCTGTGCAATCAAATAAATAGGCCTTCCAATTGAGGAAGAAGGAGTAATCCTCGAGGATGAAACCATAACACATGCTGAAAACACCGAGGTCCTCGAAGTTCCTGCACAACAAGAAACAGTGAGTTACCCTCCTCTCCTATTTTTTTATGATTCTTTACCTTGTGATGAAAAGGAAGAGGATGAATCTTCAAATCTTTCAAACCCTACATGCTATGACATAGATAGTGACACTATTGATAACATTGATGAGTTCATACATGTTGGGAGACGTAGGTGGGATATAATTGGTCATGACCTAGATCCCATCTATGACATTGAGAGTCATTTCCAGTTGTTGCTCTTGCAATTATCACAACAGATTACTTCTGACAAATGCCAACAAGGAGATGAGGTTTTTACTTGTACCTTTCAAAAAACCAAGGATGACCTAGTACCTCATTTTTCTGATGATTTTCAGTCTTACCTTGATATTTTTTATGAGTACCCTTCTGAGAATTTGGATTCTTTTCATGAAGATGATTGCCAACCACCGTTGTGCTAAGATTTTAATACAAGTAAGGACATTGTTTGCCTAAAGGAGGTTTCTCATGACTTTTCACCCCAACCACCTGTTATTACTTTTCCATACTTTTCCATTAAAAGTGTAGTTGGGAAATACCTTTTTCATGTTGAGTTTCCTCCTGGGAAAACTCTAGATTCCAAGGGTCGGTTTGGTAATGCTAGCTCCAATCAGTTTTTCAACCTTCCCTTCATAGTTTTCTATTCATCTGCTAAATCTTTGTCGATCCCTTCCTTGACTTCAGAGCATGAGGATGTCCTAGGTAACCAGTTTACAGGCCCTTTGAGTCAGTTTTCTGAACCTTGTATTTTTCATGACCCTTTCTTGAAGTGGATTGAATACTTTCCTCAGAGATGGACTTGGCAGGATTTTATCCCTCCTACCCGCCTCCATGAGTTAGACTTTGAGATTCCTGATGATGTAACATATATTCTAACTCGTGACATTTTTGTACTTGATTTGTCACTGCTTTGGTTTATGATGAAGCACAAAGGTAGGTATTAAGGAGCATTATTGGATTGGCTTCACTAGCTGTTTGACTACACCAACATGCATCCAACAGGTAAGTACAGGTAAGTGTTTCACTTTCTATTTGAATTTATGATTACTTATGTGCACATGTTATATTTTGCGGGGTGGAAATACCACCCCACCTTTTATCACTAACGCTTTCTTGTCAAGTGTGAGCAGGTCTATAGGTTTATGATAGAGATGCTAAGGTTCTTCATGCTCTCTACGGTGAGCACATGTCCCCGAGATGGAGATAGATGTTATCCACGATATCTAGGGATAACTAGGAGATCATGTCTCGAGGCCCACAGGTCCTGGACATGAAGTACCGAGAGCAAGATTGACCCGAGCATGGCTCTGGAGGGCCCATCTTTCTTCTTCTTCGCCATATTTGTCCTGTCAGTACTAGCAGCTTCCATCACCATCGGCTTGGACTTGCATCAGAGAGGATTCTTGCTCCATGAGGTAATTGGTCCAAGGTATCATGGTATGTGTCATATTTGATCGTTATAACCTTCTTATAT
>JZKD02S1723770.1:27043-45705 GCA_000966675.3 Picea glauca
CATGGGGTATAGACACGGGTGAAAGCAAAGACCTCTGAATCAGGAAGATAATCAGGCTCCACAACCAACATCATAGAGTTGGGGCCATCCAGAGGTCTCATGGCTGCAGGATTCTAGCACTCTGGTGAGTGTCGCGACTGGTGGTCTACTTAGGAAATTAGCAATGTGATTGGTGCTTCCTATTTTATACTTGATGTTGAGGTGGAATTGCTACAAGTATGTGGACCACTTTTGATGGAGGTCATTCTGCAATTTTTCTTGTGTCTGCATGAACTGCAGTGGCTTGTGATTAGTGTGGATGACTATCTCCCTCCCAAGAATGTAATGTCTCCACTGACAGCAGGCTTGCACAATGGAGTACATTTCTTTGTCATAAGTAGCGTACTTATGGACAACATCTGATATTTTTTCACTATGATAGGCCACAAGGTGGTCGTGTTGCGTGAGAACGACACCCACAACATAGTTTGAAGCATCAGTCTCAATCTCAAAGGGTACTGCAGGTCTGGTAGTGAAAGTACTAGGGTTGACCAGAAGCACTGCTTTAAATAATTGAACGCTTGTTGTTGGGGATGACCCCACACAAATTTATCCTTACCGCCACCCCTGGTTATTTGGCTGAGGGACCATGCAATATGGGAGAATCCCAACACAAACCTGTGGTAGAAATTGACCAGGCCCAAGAAGCTCTGAAGCTCAGTGAGTGTGGTTGGGGATGGCTAGTCATGGATGAATTGGATCTTGCCTGGATCCACATGTATGCCATGTTGATCAATGATGTAGACTAGGTAATGGACCCTTTCCATGCCGAATAATCATTTTTCCAAGTTGGTGTATAGCTTGTGCTACCGCAGGGTGTGCAGAACCTGTTGAATATGCTGCAAGTGTTCAGCCCAAGTCTTGCTATAAATGAGAATATCATCAGGATACACCACTAAAAAAGTATTGGTGAATGGTTGCAGGATATCATCCATCATCCTCATGAAAGTGGCTGGATATTTTGTCAGACCAAAGGGCATGACCAACCATTCAAAAAGGCCTTCCTTTGACTTGAAGGTGGTCTTCCATACATTTGTCTGTTCTATCGGGACCTGGTGGTAGCCAAACTTTAGATCAATCTTACTGAAGTATTTTCCCCCCATGAGTTTGTAAAGGAGGTCATCAATTTCGGGAATCATGTACCGGTTTCTGAATGTGATTCTATTCAGAGCCCGATAATCAATGAAAATTTGCCATCTTTCTTCTATACCAGCACAATTGGGCTCCCGCAAGGTGATGATCTAGGAAGGATGTGCCCCTTGTGGAGTGATTCTTGGATCTGTCGCTTGATCTCCTCATTCTTTAATAGAGAGTGGTGCTAGACTGGCCCATTGGGTAGTGGTGCGTTGGGGGTCATATTGATGGGGTGCTTGACCTGGCAGCTGAGTTGTACCTTGGTAGGTGAAGAGAAGATATCCGAGTATTCTTCCACAACCTTATCTACTTGCTTCTGCTATGTGGAGAGGTAGAACGCAGAGACCTTGGATGTGGCTATAATTTTTATCTCATTCTGAGAGTGAATCACAAAGAAGACAAACTTCCCCTTCAAAGAGATGACCTTCCTGCATTGCTTAGTAGAGATCAAGGAAATATCATTAGGTGGGACAGCCTTGGGTATCCTGTACAATTTCCCGTTCAAAGTAATAATAACACTATGAGGCTTAGACTCATATACAACATGACGTTTCCATAAATAAGGTTGCCCCAAAAGAAAATCACAAACTTAGAGAGGAGAAACATCACACAATACCTCATCTTTGAAGGGCTTGATGCCGTACGACAGTGGACACTGTTGGTTGACACGGAGATCACTTCTTTGGCGGAGCCATCCAATGGTGTAGGGTTGTGGGTGTGGCATTGTCGGAAGGGCCAGCTACATGACAACCTCTACTAAGATGAGGTTCTTCTGGATACCACTATCAACGATGAAATGTAGTGGAGTGCCTTTTACCCACATCTGTGAATGGAAGAGGCGCTCTCCTTCTTCTGGCTCGTCTAGTTCACCATGTTGGAGCTTGGTGGTAGAAACAGTGGAACTGGGTTCTATGTCAATGATCTATCTTCCCCTTTCTGGTTCTGACTCAGAGTCAGAACCCGCATCTGATTCAGAGGCTTTCACTTTGGCCACCAACATCTACTTTGAGCGGCAATCAGCAGTGTTATTCCAAGGGCGCTTATGGAAGTCGTGCCACTTCCCGGTATCTTTCTTTGTCTTTCCAGTGTCCTTATTTTCTTGTGGCTTGGACTGGTTGTCTTGATATTGTCCATATTTTCTTTGTTCTTTGTTATGTGGGTTGGGGCTGCCCTTTCCTAGATTTTGTTGTGGGGGGTTCCCTGGCCCAAATTGTCATGTCTTTTGTTTGAGATTCTACTCAATTTTGACGACATATCGATAGGTCGCGCCCAAGAATGAGATGTCCAGAAATTCTATTTCGGTTTGGATGTATCTATGCTGAGCACCGTGATACTTGAGCACTAGATGTCTCCCTGAATCGTTGATACCCAGCTTGGTGTGCAAGGTATGGAAGATATTTGTGAAATCTGGCACTACTTGGTCTCTTTCTATCTGCAGTGTGGTCCATTTGGTATAAAAGTCGTCATAACTTCCAATAGGGTAGTATTGTTCCTTAATAGAATCCTTGAAGGATTCTGAGGTGGTCGTGACTATGAATAATGAGGGTTCCTTTTTTTCCTTTTTCTCGCAGAAAGTTTCCCACCAATATTTGACATGGGGAACGACTTTGAGGAGTGCAAAAGTAATCTTTTCTCTATTTGAAAAGTTATGGACAAAGAAATACCCTTCTAGTAGATTCAACCACTTTTCTACAGCATATGCATCTATCTGACCTTCAAATATAGGAATATTGAGTTTTATTTATACCTTAAAGGGGGCAGCGGCTCTGCTCGAAGAATATGCGTCACCTGTTGGTAGTCGTCGAAGGATTTGCGCGAAATTATCCATCATCTCATTCCTCTGTTGCATGAGGGATTCCTCAATCAATAGTTTGAAAGGATTTCCTGTCCTGTCATCTTTCTTTTCTCCTTCCATGAGAGGTCACTTGGGTGTGCAAGAGATTTTGTCCTCAAGAGAAACAAGCTCGAGACCCAAATCTTTGTACTCCGACCTCGTTGGGGACATGCATTAAGACGACAAGGAGAAGACCTCTCTGATACCACTAATCTGGATTTTTATGAGTAGAACGAAATGAAGACAGATTATTACCAGACACTTAACATAGAATAACAAAGATACAATAAAACAGGTTTTCTATTCAATAAGGAAATAAGTTGAAACTGTAAAATGCAGTGAAAAAAAATCTTACTGGAATGGTGGCGGCTTATCTCTGAGAAGAGATGTGACAGCTGTGCTCATTCACAAGAAGATGATTACAATGAGGCTCTCAAGGAATTTTTACAATAAACAGGAGTTTCAAAAACCCTAAACATCCAAAAATCTAACCCTAGTAGATGAAGTGCCAAAAGTCATGTGGGCCCTATTTGGGTAAGTCAGTACATCAACTTCTCGAGGTCGTAACTTTTGCATATGATCTCTATTTTAGGTGTATGATATCCCATTGGAAATATCTATCCGAGGACTAGAGAAGTTACACAAAATTTCATGATGAAATTTTGCGGCGGCAACATACCCCAAAAAACATCGTTTAGGGCCTCAAAATGGCTCCGAAAGTTTAGGACCCGAGAAACTGCTAAAAATAGTAAATTATCAAAATTGCTAGAAAGTTGTTTTGAGCCAGCCGAAAAAGGTGGGTGGCCACCGATATCCACCTAGATCAACCAACGTTGATTGTGAGAGGCTTGCATGGTTGGTTGAACTATAAGAAGACAGATTCATTGCAGGATTCCAACAACAAGTTCAAAAGGAACGCGAAAAGGCCTATCATGACATGCACATCAAGAAGAAGGCACTTAACAAAGGTGATTTAATAATGATGTATGACAGTAAGTTTATCAAACACCTTGGGAAGTTCAGAACACATTGGCTCAGACCATATGAAATTGCCTATATTACAAAAGGAGGAGCTACATAGCTAAAGACATTGAAGGGAGACTGGAAGGAAGGATTGGTGAATGGGAGTTAGCTGAAGTTGTACTATGACAACCAGTTACCTCGCAGCTCTAAGTAAAAGTAGGAGGAAAAGTGTCCAGGTACCAGGTGCAGTTGAAACTGGGTACTAGACATAGAAAAGATAGTCTGCATAAAGTTGGAAAGGAGGCATAAAGTAGAAAGCAAAGGCTGCACTACGCAGTCCACAGTTGAATTGAAACGAAAGGATTAGAGCTCAAGTGCCTCGGGACGAGTCATAGGTGAGTGTTTGGGGATTGTTGTCCCTTGGTTATGGAAGGAAGTGACAAACAAGGAAGGAAAGGTAAAAAGTGAGCTTCATAGGAGACACAATAGTTGTTACTGAGTCGAAGTGAGCAAAAGAGTAGGAAGGATGGAGCGAAGTATGGAAAAGCAAGCCGTTGGATGAGAAGATTAGGGACAACAAATCAAAAAGGAAGAAGGATTGTGGACAACTCAACAAGTAGAGAAATCCATCATTGGATGCTTTGGAGCACCGCGAGATGAAGAAGGAAAGACAGATTGGTGAAGTCTGGAAAAAGAGGGTCAAGTTGACCTAGGGTTTTGGTAATTAGGGTTTTTAAAACCTAGGTTTTGACCTAAGGCTGTCGAGGAGGGACTATAGTGTACAAATAGAAGTTGATAGGACCTAGGTCAAGTCAGTACTAGTGTTGGGTATTTATATTGGTTGTTGTTGGTTAAGAGATTATTGTACTGTGAGAGAGAGGAGTGCTGAGAGTGAGAGCCTTTTGGTATTGTAAGATCTTCAGTTGAGTGTGAAGATTAAGTCCTCTAGTTGGGTGCACAATAAGGTGGGAGACAAAAAGAAGAAGAGAGAATATCTAATGACTAAGAGAACAGATCAAAACTGTAAGCTTTATCTTAATATATTATAAGAACAATTCTGTGGATGTCACCCTAGAGAGAGGGTGAACCACGTATATATGGTGTTATGTGTGTGTGATTGTTGCATGGATCTTTGCCATTGTTATACTATTAATTGCATTATTGTGTTAGACTAGATGTATGGCTGCACATAGTAGATCTAGCTAGTAAAAGATATATGAATGCTGCATTATATTTTTAGACATCTCTGTCCTGCAACCCCCCCTCTTAGCTACTTTGGGTGAGACTACATCTGCTTTGCAGTTGTTGTCGAAAGGGATAGTTGTTAGGGCTTGTTGGTGCACTCTTTGAGTGAACCCTGGGTCTGCCCCTATGCCAACAGTCATCCGCATTGATCATAAGCCACTGCATTTCATGCACACACAAAGAAAATTGCAAAATGACCGCCATCAAAATTGGTCCACATACTTGCAGCAATTCCACCTCAACTTCAAGTATAAAACATGAAGCACCAATCTCATCACTGATTGCCTCAGCAGACCACCAGTCATGACACTCACCATGGTGCTAGAATATTGCATCCATGAGACCTCACAATGGCCCAAACTCTATTAGATAGACCCAAACTTCACCACCACCTACCAAATGTTGGGTGAAAATGAAGTTGTTGATAATTTCCATCTTTAGGATGGGTTGCTATGTCGTCTGGGCCATATATGTGTTCCATCAAGTGAGTGAGTGAATTTTATCTAGGAATCCCACTACAGTTAGGTGGCAGGAAAATTTGGTGTCAAAAAGACAGTGGCGATGCTACAAAAACATTTCTATTGGCTGAAACTTTGACAGGAGGTCAACAAGTACATCAGGTCCTGCACTACCTCTGTTATTTCAAACTGACCACTAAGAAACACCCCTCTTCCTACTCCTAAGAGACCATGGGAATCCATCTCAATAGACTACATGTTGGGCCTCCCGTCCACCGAGCGGGTAAGAGACTATGTTTTTGTGGTTGTTGATCATTTTTCTAAGATGGCGATTCTACTTGCCTGCAACAAGAGCATCACAGCAGAGGCCACTGCCAAGATCTTCTTTGAACGAGTATGGGTACATTTTAAAATCACACAAACCATTGTCTCATCTCAGGACAATCGATTTCTCAGCACATTCTGGTCAAGCCTCCAGTCACTGCTGGACACCAAGATCACCAAATTCACGGCCTTCCACCCCCAGATAGATGGCCAAACCGAGGTCGTAAATTGAATGATTGTGCATATCCTTCACATGTATAATTAAAAGCACCCTTGCACATGGGATGAGAGCCTTCCCTATATACAACATAACTACAACTGAGCCCTAGATAGCTCAACCTGACACAACCCCTTTCATGTGGGGTTGGGTTTCCAACCATTGGGTCCCATAGATGTTGCACTTCCCCTTGCAGTCACCTGGACCGACTCATCTCCTGCTCCAACTGAAGCTGACAAAGCCACCCAATTCATTGAGCGGATCTAGCACTTCCACCAACAGGTTTAGGATATCCTACAGAAGTCCAATGACAAGTACAAATAATGCCATGATCAACATCAGGTGCCACATAAGTTTCAGGTGGGCGGAAAATTTTGGTTTCACTTGAAAAAAAAATCCTTATAATACCCCATTGAAAGCTTCACCAACTCTATTATGGGACATACACTATCACACAGGCCATGGGGGATAATTCTTTTGAGCTCATTATTCCTCCTTTCCTTGGCCTACACGCAGTGCTCAATGTGGATCTCCTTCACCCTTATTTCCCACCATTATTGGACACCTCAGAAGTAGCATAACAACTGACACCAACAAAGCTCAAAACTGATTTCATACAATAGAAATCCAACTAACATATTGTGGACACACATATCAATGGCACTCGAAAACAAAGGATTCAGCTTTATCGAGTCGTTAAAGCAGGGAAACTCCTGCACCAAGGCAAGTGGCTCACCTGGGGCCAAATTTAGCAGAAATTTCCTCATCTGATGGGGGAACTCAATGCAATGAAGACCATTTCTTCCTAAGGAGGGAGGATTGATCCATATGGATATTGGTGGTGACCCACCTTTTCCAACTAGCTCAAAACAGTTTTCTGGCAATTTTGGCAATTTACTATTTTTAGCAGTTTTAACTTCTGGGGCCATTTTGAGGCCCTAAATGAAGGTTTTTCATGATATTGATTCTCAATAATATCCGAAGGCATGATTGAGACCCCAAAATGAATCTCCTCGATGATACCTTTCTAATGGGCTATCATGTGCCTAAAACGAAGATCATATGCAAAAGTTACGACCCCGGGAAGTTGATGTACTAACTTACCCAAATGAGGCCCACATGACTTTTGGCGCTTCATCTCCTAGGGTTAGGTTTTTGGATGTCTAGGGTTTTTGAAATTCATGTTTATTGTAAAAATTCCTTCAGAGCCTCATTGTAATGATCTTCTGGAAAATGAGTGCATTCGTCACATCTCTTCTCAGAGATAAGCCGCCACCATTCCAACAAGCTAGTTTCCGCTGCATTTTACAGTTTCATCTTATTTCGTTATTGAATAGAAAACCAATTTTATTGTATCTTTGATATTTTGTGTTAAGAACCTGTTAATAATCTGTATTCATTTTGTTCTGCTCATAAAATCGAGATCATTGTTAAAATATTTTGGGTTTATAAACGATGAAAAGGTAAAGATACAAAGGTTCTTGAATGGGTTGCCAGCCTTTTATAAAGAAAATATTAGGTATGATGAAACCAATACCTTGACTGAGGCCATCGGGAAGGCTAAATACCTGTATGAGAAATGAAAAGGAAGAGAATACCTGTAGAAATCTTGGAAGGATAAGAGGAAGTAGAAGTCTGATCAAAGGAGGAAAGGATTCAAACCTCCCTTCATTAGGAATGAGCCTAATATAAATAATCAAGATCAGTATGCTAAGGGTGAATCCAAGAAAGAAGACTCCTTGGGAAAAAGGGGAAGACCATGCATCAAATGTTGGGGATGAAAAGAAGATCACCTGCATAAGGATTTCCCACACAGAAAAGACAGAGTGAAGAATATGCATAATGTCCAAGAGGCTACAACAGTTGAAGATATGGGAAGAATCTATGTAGCTTTAGATGATCGACAAGTAGAGTACCAATCCAATATGATCAAGGTGGAAGGTAAGATCATAAATCAACATGTTGCTATTTTAATTGATTCAGGAGCAGGTCATTGTTACATTGATCCTAAAATAGTGGATAGATTACATTTGGAGAAAAGTAAGCTTGGAAAATCAAGTTTGGTTTAGCTAGCCACTGGAACCAAAAGGAGAATCCATGATATGGTCAGAGGATGTTCGATAAGTATTAATGGTGTGAATACAAATGATGATATAAGTATCATACCAATGGGGTCTTATAATATTCTAATTGGAATGGATTGGCTTGACAAGCATCATGTTGTCCTAGATTGTCACATAAAGAAATTTACATGTCTTGATGGAGATGGAAAACATAGCATTGTGAAAGGATTTCAAAGACCCATATCTATAAGTAAGATTTCAGCCTTACAGCTGAAGAGATGTTTTAGAAAAGGATGTCAGTATGCAGCTCATGTGGATGAGCCAGAAAATACAAAGGGGCCAAGCCTTGAATATTTCTCGATACTACAAGAATTCGAGGATGTATTCCAAGAAATACCAGGGTTGCCACCAAAAAGGGAGATAGAATTCAAAGAGAACACCAAAAATAATCAAATGACCAATATGCACACAAACAAGATAAAGTGGTTGAAAGGGGCCTCCATCCCTAAAGTAGGTATGCCTCACCCAAGAGGGGATTTAGAATTCCTGCTAAATATCGGAGGTATCAGAATCAGTTATAAGGGCCCTCGTGGGATTAACCTCCAGTCGGTCAGATCCCCCTAGAGAGGTAATCCTCCATAAAGGCTATGTGTTTTCCAACCCTTATCTGACCCAGGGTACCTGCAGAATAAACCTTGCAAGTAACCTATGCGGTATTGTAATACCCCGGGTTCTAAACTCCATTTTAAATAATGTATTTTTACAATGTTGATAGGTCAGAGCACCCAAACAATTATTAAAAGGCCATTGTTCCCAAGACGTGTAATGTTTTGATCATTATTAATAATAAACACATCACTGGCTGCTAGATGGAAAAGGAATAGAGTTATAGGTGGTTATGATTCCATAAGAGAGGGGGATTGAGGGGATAAATGTTATTTCCTATTATATTTACCCTTTTTTTCTAAGGGAGGGGATCAATTACATGATCTTCTTGGGCCAGGCTAGGAGGTTCTTGATTCCCCATGAAATACTTAAACCGCCCCTGGACTATTGGGGGGGTTGGATGGTAGCTCGATTACTCCTTCTTTCGTTCATTCATTCATTCACTTTCTCACTCATTCATTCATTTCTCCCTTACCTATCACTCATCGATCCATCCTCGTCCTCATCTTGGCTTGGGAAAGGGAAACGAACTGCCAAATATTAGCCACGGTTTCATTTTTTGTAGTGTTCGTTGGTGTAATCTAACCATGACTTGAGGCCTGCATGTATAATATGCATTGGCTTGTGTGCATCCTTGTTCACAGCTATGAGTCCTGAGATTTCCAACATTGAGATTCTGGACCAGCTACACTGGAGCCCCTGGAAGGAGAAGGAAGGCCTGAGGAACTACGTGGTAGAGAAGGGTGGAGGTCCATTCTCTTGGGGTGGTGCAAGTTGGGTAGAAGAGAGATGGGTATTGGGATTTTTGTGCGTGTTGGGAAATCCTGTGAGAGATTGAGTGCTGACTGGTTTGGAAATACAAGTAACACTCTGGAACCGTCCTTGTGGATTCATAGCGCTGCATCAAGGGTGACACTATTGTTGATATTTGGAGCAGTAGTGTCTACGGTTGGGTGGAACATCCTTCGTCTACAGCCAGTTGGTGTCTTCTTTTATACAGATAAGTGCTCTCTATTATTTTATTATTCATCTGTATATGAATGTATTCCACTTTGTATTTATTTATCGTTTAATTGAATCTTTAGAATATGCATGATTTCTATTTATTGGTGAATGTGTCGTCAGATATTTTCTTTTATGCGTCCCTATTAATTTAAAAGGTATTGGTAAGAGAAAGAAGTCCCAGGGTGGGCTTGAAGGTGGCGTACTCCATCCCATGGGTGGCCAGGGTGTGTTACAGACTGGTATCAGAGCTTCTAGTTGAAACATTGAGCCGATATGGACCAGATCTATTGGTCAGAGTCTTGTGGTTGAGATTGAATTCTGACTGTAAAGTTGAAAATCTCAAGAGGAATGGCATTGTAGAATCTACACAGGAGTTAGAACATTAGATATCCTTTGTAAGGGTTCGAAGTATCATGACCGTCCTCTTCGAATTCGAGAGTAATCACCATTGTGGGATCAAGAGAGATCTAGGATCGTTGGATCGAAAGTTAGGCAAACAAGGGTCATCCAATGAAAGTGAAGCAAAGGTTAAGTCACAATCGTCATATCTCATTGGAGAGAGATAGATAGACAGAAGGCATTGTGGGGAACCAAGTTGCATGAGAGTTAATTCCCCAAGGTGGTCCCACAATCCAAACCATAGTTTCACTGAGGGGTTACGTGTCAGTTCCAGAATAATTGCAAGGCAAAAGGAAGGTTACTCCAAACTATCGATGCATGCCCCCACAAATTGAAAGGAATTACGTGATGTGACATGTTAGTGCTCGAACATCAAAACTTTGAAGAGATGAAGTATATCCAGACCATTGATTGAAGTGGACACGCGGTAGGAGATCTTGCACTCCGACGGATAACCACTTTAGAAGAAAGACAAATGCAAAAAGCTAGAACTCCCGAAGGCCTGAAGCCCAGAGTTCATCAGGATCGTCCCTCAATAAGGACACATGACGTTTTATCGCTCACTTCAGAGACTTAGTACTCCAAAAGGTTTTGGTAGAGCGAAGCACTCGAGCAAGAATTACCTAAAGTCCCAAAGTAATTGAGGATTGTTGATCTCAAATCAATAAGAACCGTTGATATTTGCAGTAGTATCTCCCAAAGTCTTGAAGTCCGGGGTTAATATGGATCGTTCAATAAGGGAGACACCTGTTGGTAGATTGGCCAGTTTAGGAGAATTGGAAGTGCGCTAGTGTGGAAAATCCTGAAGCCAAAAGTCCTGAAGCTCGAAGAGTCGCAGTGGTGGGACATGATGATGTCACCTGGAGGTGATGTGGACCCCATAATTCCAAAGTGATGTGGCTTGTGGATGTCATATAGGATCACATACTTATCTACTCTAAGTCTGAGGAGGAACATGAACATCACTTAAGACTAGTGTTGTAAGTGTTGAGAGAACATCATTTGTATGCCAAGCAGAGTAAGTGTTCTTTTTATCAAAAGCAGATCCATTACTTGGGACACACTATTTTAGAACATGGCATAGCAGTAGATCCAAAGAAGATTGAAGCTATTATAGGATGGCCAATGCCAAGAAATGTGTCAGAAGTCAGATCTTTTTTCGGATTGGCTAGTTACTATAGAAGGTACATAGTAGGGTTCTCTAAGATTGCTCATCCCATCACTTCTTTGAAAAAGAAGGGATCTAAATTCGAATTGACACCTAAGTGAAGATAATTTTAATCTGTTGAAGGAATTACTTAATAGTGCACCTGCGTTAAATATTGCTGACCCAAATGAAAATTTTGTGGTATGTACATATGCATGTAAGGAAGGACTTGGGGTAGTCCTGATGAAAAATGAACATGTCATTGGTTAGGAGTCCAGAGGAAATATTACACACATGACTTGGAGCTTGCTTCCATTGTCCACGCCTTGAGGATGTGGAGGCATTATCTCATGGGGAAAAGATTTGAATTAAGGACATACCACATTGGCCTGAAGTATCTTTTTGAACAACCAACCTTGAATGCCAGGGAAACAAGATAGCTGTAACTTTTAAGTGAATATGACCTCAATATCAATCATATCAAAGGTAAGGAGAATAAAGTTTCTGATCCACTTAGTAGAAGAGTTCATCTCATGCATGCTACGATTGTCAGTATGCATTAGTTATACTTGAAGAGAATAATTTTAGATGGTCTTGTTACAGATCGACATTACCTACAGGTAAAGAAAAAATTACAACAAGGAGATGTACAATAGAAAATAAAGGAGTATGAGATAAAGGAAGATGGATTAATCATGCATAAGAATAGAATGTATGTTCCTAGTTTTGGAAAATTGAGGAATTTGGTATTGAAGGAAATGCGTGATGTTCCTTATTCTCAACATCTCGGTTACTAGAAAACAATTACAACAGTAAGAAGCCAATTATTTTGGCCAAGAATGAAAAATGATGTTGCTGATTACATCACTCGATGTATGGAATGTCAGAAGGTGAAGGATGAGCATAGGCACCTGAAAGGTTTGCTGCAACCATTACCAATCCCAGAGAAGAAATGGGAGGTGATAACCATTGATTTCATAACTAAATTACCCTGGACATCAAGGAAACATGATTCAATCATGGTGGTGGTTGAAAAATTAACAAAGGATGCTAATTTTGTTCCTGTAAAGACAACACATACAATGACTAACATTACATAAATTTACATGAGAGAGATTGTTAGGTTGCATGGGATACCTAGGACAATTGTCTCGGGCATAGATACAAAGTTTAACTCCAATTTCTAGAGGGGATTGTTTAAAGGATTTGGTACAAATCTAAACTTTAGCACAACCTACCATCCCCAATCAGATGGAAAAACAGAGAGGGTCAACCAAATAATTGAAGACATGCTAATAATGTATGTGATGGATAAGCCATCTAAGTGGGAATATTACTTGCACTTGGTCGAGTTTGAATATAATAATGGGTATCAAGCTTCATTGAGAATGAGCCCATTTTAAGCCTTGTATGGTAGGTGTTGTGGGTGGAAAATCCCTCCTACAGACTAGCACTAAGGGTTTTATCATGCATGCAAAAATGACCTAAATATTCTTACTTCTTACCATCATCCCATGCCTAAACCCCCATCACTCATATGTAAATACAAGGCTCAAGAGATTAAGTTGACGTACCTTATTTTTCGTGTTTGATGTCGATTCCTTTTCACGCTTGGTCATTCTTTGACTACAACTCTCCTCCCAATGTTGACCTACATTCACAAAAAACAAACAAAGAACTCCACATGCATTTGGTCTATGAACTAATGGGTTAGAGATTTAATCAATCATATAATCAATATTCAAATAATGACAATCTCATATGGTGGGATGGGAAAAACAGTTCTTTTATTAACTTCACAATGATACCTTATAATGATAAAGTCAACTACTGCTCCACGAATCTAGTCTTGGGCTCCTCTTTTACTATGCACCAACTGCTAACACACTTGCTTCTCTTCTTTGTTGAAATCAAAAAATGGTTGCAGAATCTTGGGCAAAGGGGAATATGAATTCGGGTAGAGTTTCTTTACTATGTTTTTCCTCCTTTCAAATGGGACCCATACCCCTTCTTTTATATGCTAGAAGGAGCTAGGTATTTGGTTGAATGACCGACCATGCATGGCCAAAGGTTTAGTTAACTTACCCAAAGCTGTGTGTTTCGTCAACAACTTTCCTTTTTTCATGCTTCTGAAGGCCCACGCGAGTTGTAGTGGGTCAGCTAGCGTGGACACTGTAGATACATGCGGGCTATAGTGGAGCAGGGTGTGTGGGCCTTTAAAAATGGAGTTTTTAGAAGAGTTGTTCAGTAGTGGCTTGGAAAAGAAGGAATATGAGATGGCCTAATTCCAGGTAAGCATGTTTGGTGAAAATTAGGGTTATAACAGATTCCCCCTAATGTGTGAGGTCAGAAGAGCATATGATGGCCGAAATACTTTATCAATCTTCACCAACATTCCAAACAAGTGAGCCCAGGGACCAGAAATTGAGAGGTGCCATCTACAAAATGAAAATTGTCTCACCGAGGCAGGCATACCCATGCTCGGGATGAAATAAAATCATGGATACCAATCAAAGACACTGTAGATCCATGTCATATAACTATATAAAGTGTAGCCATGAGAAATACACAACGCATCTACATCTCAAAATCAAAAAGATATGCATGTATAGTATCCATCTTCTAGAAGCTAATAAGGCCTGATGGCTGGAGATGAGGTCTTCAAAGCTCGAGCAACAACTTCAAAATCTTCAAAACTCGGGTAGGAGTGTAATATGAGTGTACGAATTCACTACCCAGAGGTCTTCGATGACTCGTCGGTCATGGACTAGAGAATCTTGATGATCAGACTGAAGGCTTCATTGATTTCGAACAAAGACTTGATTGGACTTTTGGGATGGTCAGGCATGAGGGAAAGAGACAAACAGAAGAGGGGACAACTCAAGCTTGGTAAAAACTTCCCTTGGAAAATAGAACGAAAAATGATGAGACTCAAGCAGCATGTCATTGACATAAGTTCACGAGGAAGGAGGCAACGAAAACTCTCCATATGTTTGGAATAATAACCAAATGGAGGATGACACAACTCTATGTAGCGAGAAAATCTTCCTAAGGTCATATTAAATCCCAGAGCTTGAAGAAAAAATAGAAGGATGTGCTTTGTCCAAGGGTGACTCATTGTGCTGTCAATAAAAAGAAAATACTTTTCCCTTCCTCTTTTTGGAGTATATTTGATTTTTTTGTCTTTTTCAATAATTTTGGAAATCTTGAAAAAGAATAAAAGAATAATACGTTACAAAGGAGGATTGAGTGTCACAAACATACTAGTTTTAAGTGCATGGAACACAGGGATGCTCAGGGCAAAGGGACATATGCAGGTAAAGGACACTCAGGAAAAATCCTCTAGGGGCCAAAGGTGTCAAGACGTAGAGGCAAAGAGCTACAAGGATTGCGTATAAGGCATGCTTCAGATGGTTCAATTGGGAGAAAAATGGAGCTGGAATTAGGCCAAAGATGCAGGTATGCAAATGCGGTTAACAAAACACACAATGGTAACATCCTTTTGTTGTAATTTTAACGAGCCCAGAGAAGGTAAGCTCGATGGTTTTTCATATTTAGAGAGTCTGAAACAACATAAAATGAGACTCCACTGTGGTACCTTTTTTGAAGGTAGTCTAGTTGGTTCAATGATCTGAAAATAGTGGGCTGACTTGTAATGCTATGCAAGCACCCTCTACTTCATTAAAATAAACTTTACAGGACCTTGCTCAATGTGTTAAAATATGCAAGAGATTTTATGTGTTAAGTTCATACATCTTCTTTCAAATGTTCATGTGTGAGGAAATATTTCTTTAAATGGATACATATGTGTTTTAAAAATACACACAACAACATAACTTGCAGAAAATAAACCATCAAACTCACAACAGTAACAAGATGATAAAGGAGTTCACCCCTCTCTGGGCTACATCTCCTTGAGCCTCCATCAATGGACTTGGCTCTTTGGGATTAATTTGTCAAATATTCTTTTACAATCTGCTACTCATCTCCAATGGAAATTCTGACTGTACCATTGGGATCATAATACCTGAAAACCCCAAAAATGACTAATAAAACTATGAAAACGGATCATGCCTCATCCGGGCGTGACCTCTTCTACACATGGCCTTAAGCTTATCTGAGCTTCTCTGTGGAAAAAACACCTGTAAAATTCCTCAAATGGATCTGAAACCTATCCCAAAATGTTCAAAGCATAAAAATTAGCCAAAAATGATTATTCAATCACAGAAAACAAACATGTGCTCTTCTGAGCATGACCTCAAGCAATGAGGGATTCAAGCTCCCTAGAGCTCTCTAAAACTTCAATGGTGAAAAAAATGCATAAGAAGTCTTCAAATGGCTTTGAAAATAGTGCCAGTGGATTCAGAATGTCCAAAAACCCCTAGCTGGGATTTTTCGGCACCTCATTTGGCCAAAACATGAAGAAGATAGGCCTCCTGCCATTTTCTTCCTTCAAGCTTGATGTCTCTGGTTCGCCAAAACACACCTCTGTACGTTCAACCTAGCTCACACATGTTTTTACGTGCTTAAAAATAGCACTGAGCACAACCATATAACTATGAAAACTGTAGAATGGTTAGGGCACGTCTAGCCTCTAACTGCCAAGCCCGTGGACATATGGGTCACCATGTGACCGCACGTGCACATACAAAAAGGCCACGGTTTTAAACTTATGGAAACATGCCAAGTGTCCAAGTGCGTGGGCCTGAATTCATTTGAAAACACACATAGGGTTTCAATGGTTATATGGCCGTTTATGTGACCGGGGGCTGGGGCTTAGCCCCAGCCCTGTCCACGCCCAACTCAACACTAATTCAAAGTTTAATATATTTAAAAACATATATATGTTAAGTACCATATGGTAGCACGTTGGTTGATGGTCATTGCCAAAGCTTTGCCTACGGTGGGAGGTCCAGGGTTCAACTCCCATGGACTCCATAGAATTTTAACACCCAAACCAATAACAGGGTGCCATGTGGCAGCCCACGACTGGAACATGTGGCACCTTACCATTTGCAAACATAATGCCACGCGTCTCAATATTATTCATCCATATTTGTCAAACCAAAAATTTCCATGTCAGTGTACGGCCCTACGATATCAGCATACAGACATGCCACATCAACATCCGTATGAACTGTACAGACTATACAGTCAACACATTTTTTTTTACCTGTTTGGCGATTCGAATAGATCGCGATATCTCTCTCATCTGACGTCTGTTTGAAGCCAAATGAGTTATGTTGGGTTCATGATGACGAGGGCTATGCACTCGTTCGTTTTGAGGAAATTCCGAGAATGCTAATTTTTAAGCTAAATTTTGACCCCTGGTCCAGATTTGATCACGCCTTCCCACTGAAAGGATTTAGGACCCACAAAAGCTTGTGATTACCTGTCTGAGATTCAATACTCTTCTGTTTTCAAGTTCTATCAACTGATTCTACTTGAAAAGTCTTTTTGATAATCACCTGGATACTTTGACATGCCTTGCACTGCAACTAACTATGTCCCTCAACCACTGTTCTCTGTCTGCTGCTGACCCACTATTCTCTTTGTGCTTGGAAGACTGCCAACCTTCCCACTGAGAATCAATTCCCTCTTGTGAACTCTTTGACCTCAACACAATCATCTCTCGAATGGCTGCAAAAACTTTCCTGCAACATCTTGTCGCAAGCCAAGAAAACCATCAATCTTGAAAACAAATTTATACAAGACTGAAAATGATGCCAACAAAGTATTTTTTCTCTTCAAGAAAATGGTCGCATCTTGTACTTCATCAAAGTACATGGCGGTTTCCTGCATCTTGGTGTACTCAAAATCAACTTACAACCCAACAAACACCATCGACTAAACATAAGTCGAAAAACATGATCGACACAACATAGTCATCAGACAATCATCAACACCAGTTGAAACTCATTTGAAACATATCAACCTTCCCAAACTGACAAGTCAGCATTCATGATACACAATCATGTTACAATCATGAATCATTCATGATGAACTATCACTAGGTTCACTGTTTACACATACACAAAAACAAATGCATGTGCATGACTCTTCAACTCTCCTTCTAGTACAAACATAAGTACATAAACCCAAAAACATGTGGGTACATAAGAGATGAACATGAAAAAGATATATGGCTGTAACAAGTGAACATCATACTCCGCTTTTACATCCTCCTGGCGAAGTTGTGCAACAACAAAAATGCCTTCACATGCAAACTTGCATCATACAAATTGTGATAAATTGTTGCAACTTGTCATACTCTCTTCATAAATGCACACATAAGTATGAAAAGTGCATTTACAACAGAAAATGCAAGCCTTACTTGCTCAAGAAATCCAACCATTTCTTACCAAGGCAACTCAACGATGACTTTTTCTGCTGAAAATTGTCCTCTTGTGAATCATATTGACTCACATCGATCATGGAATCTCCTCTTCCATTCTTGCCAATCTCTTTATCCATTTTCTTCTTGTGATGTGGATGAGTGGTTGGATGCAATGTCCAACATTGGTCAATGAGATGACCCCTCTTCTGACAATGAGTGAAAATCTTTTGCATCCTCTTTTCATGTTGTCTTCGCTTGTAAAGTTTCATGAAAGTGGTCATTCTTTTCCAACATTTTGAAACATGATGGTTATATAAACCACAATATGTGCATGGAATTTTTCTTCCATTTTTACATGCAAATTTATCATGCTTAACATAATCAAAAGAAATTGAATGATAAGCAGAATTATACCTTGAACATTCACCTTTATCGCCTCTTTGAGGAGGTGAATTTGAAGAGTTACAAGCTCTCATTTGAAGACCATCAAATCTATTCTTGTCCTCATGGTTGTCACAACTCTTTTGTTTCACACATTTGCATTAATCTTGAACACATACTTTGCATGCTGGAGGTATTGAACTTGCAACAAAAGTTCTTGAACTTTCACCTTTATAGCCTGCTTGAGGAGGTGAACTTGAAACAAAATTTGTGCTTGGAACTTTTTCCCTTGTCTCTTCAACTTTGGAATTTTCTCCATCTCTTCGTTCATATCTAATACCACAATACTTGGGTCTCTCTTCAACAACAATAGGCTCAACAATGCCTTGTGCATGCTTGCCCAAACCTCTACCTTCATAGCCCATTTTTAACAATAACTTGGACCCTATT
>JZKD02S1723770.1:69894-81011 GCA_000966675.3 Picea glauca
CTCAAAAACATTTAATTAATTAAATAATTAAAATCCCAACCTTAGGAAAATTAATTAAATTTAATTAATTAAAAAAAACCTATCTAGACTCGACGAAATTCCACGAAACTTTCTACAATGTCTAGCATGGTCATTTACATCATTCATAAACAATAGCTACCAAAGGATGAGACCATTAGAACGTTGTTCACCACTTTGAAGGAATTATTGCATGTGTGAGGGAAAAACTCATGGGAAATCAACTAGGCTAAAAAGCCCAGTTGATAACTTGAGCATAAAAAACCCTCGGTGAAAATAACTCTCCCAATGGAAACATACCAAGGTACCTTACCTAACTATGATCCATGCAGACTTATTACTTTATTAACCCACGCATGGGTGTGGAAATTTCATTTACAAAAATTTGTGCTGGAGCATAAAATGCCCAAGTAGAACCAATACTGTCTTCAACATACTTGCATCTGACGATGCATACTTCATGGCACATGAATTGACCCCTTAGTTGAATAGGTGGCCAACAGGAGGATTTGAAGAATCTAATGTTTCAGCTGAACCAAAATAAGAACAAGGATAAACGAGAGTCATTTGGTGTACCACATGCAGGATGGAAGGCCACCACAAGAATGAATGTCCAACATTCGCGCAGTATATGGAAGCTGGAATGCCAAATCCATTACCAACATGAGGGCTATGGTGCGAAATATGAAAGAAACTAGGTCATGACCCTTATCACTGCACGATGATGCAGAAATACTAGACAGATCCAAAGAGCTCATATTGGACCTTTTGCAAGTCAGTGGACCATGATGATAAATATTGTAGAACTATGGAGCTGATGCAATAAAGGACATCAGATGCATATAGGGTGCAGGCCGAAATGATGACTGGGAAATCAACACCACAATTCAATCAAGTTCTAGCTCCATACAATACTACGCAACAATAGTATAATACGACACAGAAACCATATAATAACATGCAACCACAATAAAATACGGCACAACCTCAGTACAATACCACAGAGTAAAATTAGGCGCCTCAATATAACACATTGAGAAGAGATCGAGCAGGCTACAGAGGTGGAGGATGATCCATAGGAGGTTTTGGACGAGGTTGAGGACCATTAGTATGTCACAATTGTCAGCAACCAGGACATTATGCAAGGGAATGTCCACTTCCACCAGCAACTTGTATGTACTGTCATGCATCGGACCACGATACAGAAGAATTTATGAAACTACTAGTAAAGATCCAGGAAAAGAGGAACCAAAATAACCAGAATTTTCAATGGATTTCATCTGAAGCAAGGGATGAAGGACAAAACATCAACATAGTTACCCATGGAGGAGATAAAATAGGTATTGACGTAGTTCGACAGGAACCAACATAGAATCAATGGGTGAATAAGAACACTGAACCAAAGAAATAGTTCGATGTGCAGAACGAGAAGGAAATATTTAAGGAATCCAAACAATAATTTTAGAAGGAGGAGACAGCGTCGACTTCAACTGTGTATCAAAAAAAGGAAGCACAAGAATACGAGATGCCTCCATCATTGGATCATACAAATGAAATGCAACCCATGGGACAATTAAGTACAATCAAAGGCTTTTTCCAATCATGTGTAAAGATATTAAGTGATCCCTCATCTATGGAAATATTGCAAAACATATTAGAACAATGTAGCATTGAGATGGAAGGGAAGCTAGAACCAAAACCAGTTAATCACCTACACACAAGAAGAAGAACAAGTAGGGATTTTAGACTAAATGATAACATTGTGGATTTCAATATGGGAGACATCATACTAGACCTAGGATCTGAAGTTAATGTATTGCCAAAGAAGACATGGAAATGCATGGGAGAGCCATTATTAGGATACTCACATGTTCAATTAAAACTAGAAAACCAACACTGAGTCCTACCAATAGGTAGACTGAAAGGAGTGACAGTCGACCTAGATGGAGTGTGCACTAAAGCCGATTTTGAAGTCATTGAAATAGTCGACGACACAACACCTTACCTGACATTGCTTGGTATGGATTGGGCATTTGAAAACTAGGCCATAATTAACCCGAAAACCATGAAAATGACATTTGAGTCAGAAGAATACAGGATCATCGTGCCATTGGACCCATCAGAAGGAGAGAGGTTTGTAGAACCTACTTGTTTGGACTTAGAAGAAATCAACCAGTTGTACAGAACAACTGTGCATGATGAGGATTACGTGAACCCAACTGCAGACAGGATACTTAGTTGGCGGAGAATTACTTTATGTGCAACAAATTCAGATACTGGGTTAGAAAATTGGCAACAAAAGCTACACGAAGTATCCACGAGGAGATGTGAAAGAATAGACTGTGCAGTAAGATGGGTAGGCACATAAATTAGAGAACCACCCAGTTTTCACAGACTAAACGATTTAGAAACATTATTATCACAGTATGAAGACAAATTATTAGAGAACCAGAGACTATTAGCACTTGATCTAGCACTCAAGGCCACACCCGCAAGATGGTGGGGTGCACACAAAGAGACAATTACAAATTGGTACCAATGTAAGAGGTTACTGCACATAAGGTTCGATGCAGAATAAAGAAACAACAAACAACAGAAGTATGATGGACAAAGGGCACCAGCGGAACACTTGGAGGAGTGCAAAACACTATGGAAATTGACACCCCAAGAGGAATGGCCTCATCATTTCATACACATCCTAGAGGGAATACCAACGAACTAGTATACAGACTAGGCATTGCACAAAGGAACTATGACATGGATGACATTGCAACATAATTTCGCAGTCACCTTCTCATTCAAGCAAGAGAACCCCAACATATATGCAACTCTCAAATATATAAGAGGAGTGATATTCATCAAAGAACTAGAAGTAGAACTTATCATAGAAGAGCAACAACGAAACAAGCAGGTGGTCAATAAATTGTTATCATGTTACCATGTGCAAGAGGAAGCACCGGATGAAGACGATGTGGAAGGACCACCAATATAATAGAATAGAAGGTGAAAGATATGTGGAAGGACCACCAATAGAATAAGAAGTCATTTCTGCGTCGATCAGAGTAAAGAAAGTCAACATTGGGACAATGGAGCATTGGAGATTACTGGGATGAGAAAACAATGGAAAGCATCACAGATTTGTTGCGTGAATACAATGACTTATTTCCCACAACATTCACAAAGATGAAGGGGATAGTAGGAGAGTTAGGAGAGATGAAGATACCACTTAGACCAGAAGAAAGATCGATCAGACAACGGCCATATAGACTGAATCCCATATATAAGAAGAAATTCAAAGCTGAGATCGACAAGATGCTCATAGCCTGCATCATAGAACTAGTTGAAGAATTAGAATGGATAAGTCCGATGGTCATACAAGACAAGAAACAAGGAGGGATAAGGATATGCGTCGACTTGATGAAGTTGAATGATGCATTCCTACATGACCCATTCCCTACACCTTTCACGGATTAAGTATTAGAGAACGTGGGAGGACATGAAGCTTACTCATTCACTGATGGATTTTCAGGCTACCATCATATCAAGATAGCACAAGAAGACAAATATAAGATCATGTTTGCGATAGAATGGGGATCATATTAGTACACAGTCATGCCATTTGGACTGAAGAATGCACCAACAATATTTTCCAGAGTAGTCATTGTTGCATTTAAGGAATTCATCCACCAGTTTCTCGAAGTATACCTAGATGATTGGACAGTTTACAGTTTGTTGAAAAACCATTTAGAAGTCTTACACCTGATGTTAGAAATATGTAGACAGTGTCATATATCACTGAATATAAATAAATGCATATTTGGAACATCCTTCGGGATACTATTGGGCCATATAGTATGAAAACAAGGTTTATTATTAGATCCTGCAATGATCGCAATAATTGTTAACTTACCACCAACAACAACATTCTGTCAGCTAAGAGTGATGATGGGACACACAGGCTACTACAGGAAATTTATCAAAGAATATGTGTAGATCACTACACCGATGGAAAAGATTCTAAGAAAGGATACAAAGTTTCAGTGGAACGATGAGTGTCAACACAGTCTGGATACCCTGAAGGAAAAGATGGTCACCCTGTTGATATTAGTATTTCCAGACTGGGAGAAGACATTCCACGTCCATGTAGATGCATCAATGATAGCACTTGGATCTATATTGGCACAACCAAGAGTAGGAGATTTGGATCAACCGATAGCTTTTGTGAGAATAAAGTTATCAGACTCAGAACAAAACTATAACACGACAGAAAGAGAAGGCCTAGCTATGGTCTATGCATTTCAAAAATTCAGACACTACTTATTGGGAAAACACTTTAAGATTTTCATAGATCACTCAGCCCTAAAATACCTAGTCAACAAACCAGTGTTGGGGGGGATAATTTTTCAATGGTTACTATTCTTTCAAGAATTTTATTTTGAAGTAATAGTCAAACCAGGAAATTTGAATGTAGGACTTGACAACCTATCAAGGGTCACAAATGGAGAAGAACCTACGAATTTAGAAGACAAATTTCCAGATGCACAATTATTCTTAGTCCATATCGCTGATGAATACTTCGCAAATATCATTCAGTACTTGAGTACAGGTACTGCAATGCAAGAATATAACACCGCACAGAAGAAAAACCTGGTAGTCTGCATTGTTGACTATCAACTGATTGCAGTACATTTATATAAAATTGGCGCAGATATCATCTTGCGAAGATACGTGTTAGAGAATGAAATACCAAGCATGTTAGCATAATCCCATGAGGGAATAGCAGGACAACATTATGTAGGAAAATATACTGCACAAAAGGTATTACGCGTAGGACTATGGTGGCCAATGATTCATAGAGACTCGAAGGAGTACTGTCAAAGATGCGACATCTGTCAAAGGGTAGGCAAACCCAATAGAAGGGACGAGATGTCATTACGAGCACAAGTAACATTAGCACAAGTAACATTACAGGCATTCACCAAGTGGGCAATAGACTTTGTGGGACCAATCAACCCACCAACAAAAATAACAGGAGCAAGGTACATTATCACCGCCACATAGTACTTAACAAGATGGGTGGAAGCTGCACCAGTGAAGGATTGCAGTGCGGAAACAACAACACATTTTCTATTTTAACAAGTAATCATTAGATTTTGGTGCCCAAGAGTTTTGATGAGCAACCAAGGCACACACTTTATAAACAACACCATCAGTTATGTGATTGAAGAGTTTGAAGTCCATCACAAGAGGAGCACACCATATCATCCACATGGAAATGGCACAGTGGAATCATTTAACAAAATCCTGGAGAACGCTCTGACAAATATCTGTAACATCAACAAGGATGACTGGGACCTCAAAGTACCAACAATATTATGGGCATACAGAGCAACATGAAAAAATTTGATGGGGCACACACCATTTAACATGGTTTATGGCCAAGAAGCAGTGGTGCCATTAGAATTCTTAGTACCAAGCTTGTGCGTAGAAACAATTACACAAATGATAGAATGAGGCGCAATATAGGAAAGACTGAATCGGCTACTGACCATGGAGGAAGATTGGATCCTAGCAGGATTCCACCAACAAGTTTAGAAAGCAAGAGATAAAACTTGGAATGATAGACACATCAAGATTAAAATGTTCAAGGAAGAAGATCTAGTATTGATGTATGACAACAAATCACTTTAGCACCCAGGAAAGCTCAAAATGCATTGGTTAGGACCATACGAAGTACAATATGTCACAAATGGAGGAGCTAAATAGTTAAGATATTTATCAGGCGCAGAACTCAGAGGGATGATCAATGGGAGGCGACGGAAGCTGTACAAGGAAAATCGACCATCCACTGCACAGTAAAAAAAAAGAACCAAAAATGAAAGAATCAAAGAGGGTGTAGTACACCAGAGGTAGAAAGGCCATGCTAATTTAGAAACACAACCTCGGCAAGGAGAAGGACAATGGTCACATAAAAAGGGAAACGAGCGGGAAAAGGAATATCGGCAAAAGTAGGACGACATGACAACACTAGGCAGAATTAAAGGATGGAAAGGACTGATGGGATGCCACATTAATCGTGCCAATAGAAGATGACAAGGCAGAGTAATGGAAAGTATGAAACCACCGGAAATGCATTGAACCTGTAATTAAGGTGCATTAAATTGACAATCAAGGAAGCGCTCTCGACAAGCTTCATGGGAAAGCCATACAACACATGGACGTGGGAGCCAATAATCCATTCACAAAAAGAGAACAGATAGAGAATGAAAGAAGCTAACGAGCATAGAGACAGTTCACAAAGATCACATAAATCATTTGAATCCAGTAGACATTTGATGTTCACCACCATGGCACCACCCAAGCAAGAAGAAGTGAGCCAGATCGCCAGGAAAACTAGAGTTCAGACCATATCATGAGGACATGCGGAAGAAGGGGAACATCAACTGCTAGAAATCATCAACATCGATGAAATCCCATCCCTAGAAACAACACTGGTGTACTCAACACCCATACTAGAAGAAATCCAACAACCAACATCAAAAGGAAAGAATACAAACATATCGGAAGAAGTATAGGAGCCACAAAACCAGGAAGCAAAAACTCTGAAGGAGGTGAAACTAGAAAACACCAGACTAGCTCTGATAGTCACTAGAATGGCACCAAATCTGACAAACGCAGTTGATCCAGATGAGTCTCAAATGACCCTATCAGACCACCCAACAGAAGGGACAACTGAAGATGTCTCAGCTTGGTTGAAATGGTGTACGAAGGAACAATCAGAAGTAGTTAGAACTTCAAGCTAGCCACCACCAGCGAAGAAAGATAAGATACAGATACCCAGGTCACCTCACAAGAAACTTGCAGCAAAAATTGTTCTACCGCACATACCAACCGGGGTACAGGTAGAAACAAAGCTACTGGGTCATACCGAGAAGCTCAAATACTTAGACCACAATGTAGCAGATGAGGAAATTTTTTTGGAACTTGCGAAGAGGGTATTCTTTGTCGAGCGAATTATATGATAGTAATTGCGACATAAATTATCAATCTGGAGTCATAATCTTATGAGATGTATGCAAAGTATATGTAGGGTAAGAGGATTTCTAATCTATGCTAATGATTGAAAAGAAACATGTTAAACTACTGTCGTTGAATCTAAGTTTAAGAAAGCCCAAAATATGCAACTAATCTATGAAAGGAAACTATCCTAATGCTACATAAACTTGAGACTAAAACTGAATCTACGGAATCAAATGAGACATCATCTAACTATGAAAGCATGAAATCTAGAATTAATCTATGAAAACATGAAAGTGTGTAAATTAAATCTAATGAAATCATTTTAAAAACATCTACAACAACACATGACAAAAAGGTAAATGAAAAACCACTATGAGAAAGTAAAATCTTGCATTAAAACAATCCAATACATGAAAAATAATGAAAATCACTATCTCAAAACTACAATACTATGAATCAAAGCTCAATCACTATTCTTCTATTCTCTATTCTAGAGAGAGGCCTCCTCCCAAATGAGGAGAGAACCCGCTAATTTATACATGAATAAAGATAACAAACTCATAATTACAGATCTACTTTTCTCTCAACCTATCCCTTCAAACCCTCCACAAATATCTTAGATAAGATATTCTATCCATAATCTTCTCCTTGAAGTTAGCTTGAATGATTATCTCCAAATCAAAGCTTGAAGATGAAATTCGAATTTGAAGCTAGGCGGTGATTTTTGACTTTGTGAAAATATTCAAATATGCCTGTAGTCATCACAAAACTCATCCAACTTTGAGGTATAATGAAAATATGTTAATTTTCTAATATTTAGTCACAAATTCTCTTAAAAATACTCAAAATAAATAATTTGGAAAATGGAAATGTAAACCCATATGTTTTTATGAAATTGATGATAATTATGGTTCTATGGAAGAATGGAATGGATATAAAGGTGACAAATGGTATATGAAATATGAATAAGTGTCATATTTTTGCGACCCAACATTCTTACAGACTATGGGCACAAATCGGGTGGGAGAACTGAATGAGCAACCACTCCACTGGGCAACTGGGCTACAAAAAATGAGAATTTTAGGTTTGTTGGACTTACAACATTTATCTAGTTAGATAAGCATGTCTCAATAGACGTAGATATGATCGCGAGCATAACAAGATTGCCATCTCAGGGCATGGATCATGCACTATTTCTGGATGACAAAACCAAGGAGAAAGAGCTAGCAGAAGAGATGAAGAATAAGTATGGAACTGATAGGGGGACAAGAGGGATCATTATCAAGAGGATCAACGATGCAGCCACATAATTGGGTGCAATAATATTTGCCTGGAAGATACTAAGAAAATGTCACAGGGAAGAAGTCCCAATCGGAGTTGTTGTAGTTGCATCTCAGTGCATAGAAGGCACCTCAATGAGATGGGCACCATAATTATTGAACTTGTTCCTGGATGACTGCAAGGATGTGCAGGACCTAGGCATAGAGTTCCATTATTCATGGATGATCACATTGATAGCCTTCATGGGATGGAAAGAGCCAAGGTATGTATTTTTTTGTACCAGACCCAAACCGAACCAGGGAGTGAGGTATTTGTTTCTCAGATTCAGGCCAAAGTCGAGGAGAAAAAAGGTGAATGGGGCCATATTTGAGGGATACCTACACGACCTACAAGAATCTATCTCGAAGCTGTGGAGAATCACACCAGAAGTTGTCACGCGATATGTGAACATCGCCAATTACCAGGCCACACAACACACAATTTGGATACAGGAAAGGAAGGATCTGGATAAACAATGGCTACATATGTGCTACTAAATCACAGAGGGTGACATTGACATGGTCATCAGTGAATGGGATGAGAAATGGAGGATTCCAACCATCACCCAGCAAGTGTCGGAAAGAACAACAGGAGAAGAGGCAGACCAGGGAGAAACACGGCCTCCGAAAATCCAAGTTCCCAAGAAACGAAGAATGGGCCAGGGAAAAGCAACATAGACATAAGAAGGGCCAACGAAGACAAGGACCTATAATGAAAAGAAGGATAATACGCAGCCAGCCAAGGAGTAGCAGCAATAGGTCAAGCCCACACAAGATACCACAACAAATACCAACCCACAAGAAGGAAGGGAAAGCAAGAGGCAAGCCACACAGATAGGAGGCACGCACAAGAAATCAAAGGCACAAAAAAAAATCGCAAGAGTATATGATCATGGAGGATGATGGGGAAATGATAGCCCGAATGGTCCAGGATTTTCTATCTGAGGAATTCTACCATGTTGCACACCATAAAGATAGGATTGAAGAGAAATTGGTACACCTATGACATCTCCTCAAGCAAATCAGGGAAGGGAAGCCAACAAGCAGCAGGGGAAATGACCCATCAGCACCGAAGACAGAAGGAAGAGTGCAAGAAGAAGAACAAAAGTTAGTCCAAGCAATACTACAGCCGCACGTAACATTCCATATCAACCCTAGTATGCTACGCATGGACGAAATTGTGGGGCAGACACCCTTGAAGGACTTAAGACAAATCCAACTTGTGCTAACAAGGATACCATCAGGGGCACTATATAGGTTGTAGGTGAGTGTAAACCACAAAGTAAAGTCTCATGCATGTGGAGACTTAACCAAAAGAAATCAGGCAACAAAGAAAATAGATGAGTTGGAAATAATCTATGAGAAGGCTAAATATGATACACGGGAGGAAAGGGAGCGCATAAGAGGATTGGAGAAGAAAGTGGAAGGAACTTATGAGAAGATTCCATAAACTGCGCAGGCTGATGCAATCAAAGTAGCATAAGAGATTGATCGGATTGCGTAGACAATCGATCAATACCAGAAGGATATCGAGAGTCTCCGAGAGAATCTCATACCAACCACTCCACCAGCAGTCAAGGAGAAAAGGAAGAAGGAAGCAACAATGAAGCTATAGGAGATAGAGCAGCAGGTCAGCACAACAACGAACTTGTTCGATAAATCAACGCAGCTATGGACTAAGTTAGAGGAGGATCAACAGATCTAAAAGTGGTATAAGGAAGAAGAAAGGATCAACACAGTGATCCAAGAAATCAAATAGAGGTAGAAGACAATGCCAGTTATGAAATGCATCAATGGAATGTAGGAAATGAAGAAATTGCAGGCAGAGCTAACTACCACGTAAACACAGACACAGGAGTGATAGAATCAAATGGAACCATTGCAAGAGCGGGTAGCAGAAGTCCTGGCACAAGTAGAGGAAGACAACACACAGATATCACAAACCCAAGCAGAGTGCGTGGAATTGGCTAAGGACAAAGTCACAGTCCAAGTAGTGGATACACTCAATGATAAGACTGCGCAGGTGTAGACACAGCCAACAGAGCTCATGGAAAAGTTCCATGTGATCACCAAGGAGTTCAAAGAAACACACAAAGCTTAGGTGGCTCGAGATGAGCCACATGTCAATGTTGGGGGCCTATTGGAGGTAGGCCAAAGGCCAAAGCAGAAAAGAAAGATATTTTTGGGAAAGAAAGAATGCACGGGCAAAGCGACAGCTGGAAGGAAACACAACACGCGGGTATGCAAGGGAAGCAACAACTGGAAGGAAGAACAACATGCATGCATGGGAGGAAGACCTAATGACATTAGGGTTAGGGTTTTGGTAAGGTAGTGTGAATGGCTGAAAATCCCAAAATGTATAAATATAGATACATAGTTATCATAGTAGGGTCGACATATAATCAGTTCAGTTCATTTCAGATTATTATTATGTTATTGTAGTCACACATGAGTTGATGCAGGATGTAATGTTTCATTGTAAGACCTATTTTGTATAAGATGTTGAGCTAGGGAGACAAATGATCTGAAAATAGAAGGCTGACTTGTTATACTATGCAAGCACCCTCTACTTCATTAAAATAAACTTTACAGGACCTTGCTTCATGTGTTAAAATATGCAAAATAAACTTATGTGTTAAGTTCAAGTATCTTCTTGTAGATGCTTATGTGTGAGGATATGTCCTTTTAAATGGTTAAATATGTACTTTCAATAAATACACAGCAACATAACTTGCAGCAAATAAACCATCAAACTCAGAA
>JZKD02S1723770.1:101989-113383 GCA_000966675.3 Picea glauca
TTTCATTTTGAATCATCTTGTACTTGAACATTTTAAGTGGGGTAAAAGGAGGTTGCCCCCTTGAAGAGGCTTATTATCTGAAATTATCTCAGTTTCAAGGTGTTGAGTACTTTTCTTGAGGTTTTTCCATGCTATATTGATGTTTGGCTCTTAACATCAGTTATAGTAACTAATGTAAAAACTTCTTGATGAAATTTTTTATCTTGGTAAGAGAGAGATGAACGTAGAGTAAAATAACTAAAACTCTTTGTTGATTAACAGTTTGAAGAGGGATTCAATTTGTTATTGAGGGAACAATTACTTATCAATGTAGTATAGTGAGGATAAGAGTTCCCCATTGGAGTTTGAATCAAATGAATTCTAGAGAGTCCCTCCCAAAAACAAGCACATATATGTCTTGTGGGATGAGATTGTAAGGAGAGGTCAAGTTTCTCATTGGAAAGTTGTGGAGTCTATCACTACCCTCAATTCTGTGATTTGGGCATAAACAAGGTGGAAGGAAAATTGTACTCTATTTCTAAGAACCTGAGTTTCCTCTTATCTAGGCAGCAAGAACATCCTTTTGGTCGAGCTACTTGTTGTGGACATAAATTATTAAATGTTGGGGCAAAATCTTTATATGTTGGGAGAGTACTCCTCATGAGATGAGATTCTTTCTGAGCAATGAATAACCCTTCTTGAGGATGAATTGTAGATGAAAGAGGTATGATTTCTACCCAAATCTAAAACACTTAGTTGTTGGGTTGAATAACTTCTAGACATAGTTTCCTTGCTGGGTGTGGTCTGCATCAATTCCAAATATATTTTACACAGTGCATGGGATCGAATATTGGTATTGGAGATTGAGATCATATGAGTAGTTCGATTCTCTGATTTCGAGAAATGATTACTCTCACTTGGACATATTCCTCTTGGACCATATGTGATATAAAATATGGGTTTTGATCTGCTGTGAAAGGAAATTCTATGGAAGCCACTTACAAATTAATCTATTCTTACATGCAAATATTACCAACATCCATAACTTCAGGTTGAAGCCAATACTAAAGGGAGGAAGGGAGGAGCTAGGGAGACTAACAGTCTCATTGCAAGTTGAATCTTGCATTCAGGAAATAGAAGTTGTATTTTAGTAGGTGCTGAAGATAAAGAGGTAGTAGCCTCATCTGAGTAGTTTCTCAAACAAAATTTGATGTAAATGAAGTAGCTTTATTGCTTTACATCCACAAGAAGAAGAGGTTTTTCCCTTTATGGGTTTCCTCATAAATAGTTTGTGTCTCTATCCATTTCATGTGATTGATGGTTACTAATTCATTATCACTAAGACAAGATATTTATTATGTTTGAAGCTACATTAAAGAAGTAATCTGTATTAAAAAAATAAAAGTGATAACTGTGTATGCAACTGAATCACCCCCCCCTCCCCCTCAGTTGATTAACTTGTCGAACAATTGGTATCATAGTAGGTTACTTCAGAACTCAGTTTAATCACTGGAAGTTTGGTCTTTTATGATGGATAAGAAATCTGAATTTACAAAACAAGTATTACCTCTATTTGATGGAAATAACTATGCCTTTTGGAGTATCAGGATGAAATTGTTTTTGCATGCTCAAGGAGTAGATGTTTGGCAAGATGTGTTGAATGGATATAATGTTCAAAAAACCATTCCAACAGATGTTGCGGGTAAGAAAATTTATGAAAGCAATTCTAAAGCTATTTATGCAATACTTGGAGGTTTAGCAGGGTCATAATTTATTAAGGTTATGCATTGTGTGTCAGCAAAAGAATTATGGGACAAGCTGAAAAATGTTTATGAAGGAGATACTAAGATGAAGAATGCTAAGTTGCAGTCATATAGGAGTCAATTTTAAAGTTTTAAAACGGAAGAATATGAAGATATAGCAACTTATTTCCTTCATATTGATGAAGTAGTTAATACCATGAGAGGTGTAGGAGAAAAAGATAAAAATGTTAATATTGTACAAAAGGTACTTAGATCTCTACCTGTAATATTTGATCCAAAAATATATGCTTTAGAAGAAAGAATTGATCTTTCTACTTTAGAAATGGATGAACTAGGTGGGATACTAATAGCATATGAGATGAGGACCTTTGGTGAGAATTCTTCCAGGAAAGAAGCAACTTTCAAGGCAACAAAGAAGGACAAGAAAAAGGTTGAAGCAGAAACCAACAATTATGAGGATTCAGAAGAGGATATGGAAAAAGATAATTTTGTCAAAATTCTAAAAAAGGGTGTTGGCAAATACAAAGGAAAGCTTCCTCTTAAATGTTTTGGTTGTGGTAGAATAGTACATTTTTCTTCCAAGTGCCCTTTCAATAAGCATTCTGATGGTGAAGAAGAAAGAAATAGAAAGAGTAAAGAATACAAGAACAAGTATAAGAAGTCTTTTCAAAGAAACCCATATAAAAAGAAAAGTCTATTTATTAAAGATGATAGTGACTCTTCGGAAACAGATGAAAGTGATGTTAGCTCAGATATAAGAATTTTTATGGCTATAGAAAATCAGAATGATAAATTTAGTGAAGAACAAGAAGGTGAAGTTGATTTGGAAGCTGATATTGTAAGTGATTTGACTGAACTTAGAAAGGTAAGAAGAGAATGTAAACATTTCAAAGAAGAAATTGAGAATCTTGAAAATGAGATACAAAAATCTAAGAAGTTTATAGAAAGCACTGAAACTATGATAATTGATTTAAAGCTCAAAACAAAAGAAGCTAGAGTAACTGAAGAAGCACTAAACAATTTTCTTGTAGAAAAGGATAAGGAAAATGAAGGTCTGAAACTTGAAGTTGTTTCATTAAGAAAGAAGGTACAAGAAAATAACATTGATGATAACTCAAAGATTTTGAAATAGATTATTAGTAATCAAAGACCAACAAATTACAAAACTGGAATTGGTTATAAATTTGAGGTTACTAATGCAAGTACTAGTACAAGTTTTGAAAAAGAAGGTATAGGACATAAAAATGTGAAAAACACTGGAAAGCAAATGGAATCAATAAAGCAAGAAGGAAATCAGACTTCAACAGTACATAGAAGAAGTTATGACAGGTACCAGAACAGTTTTGATGGCTATTGTTTCTTTTGTTACAAGTATGGACATAAAGTTGATTTTTGTAATTCCTTTTCAAGAAACGTAATTGCACATAACAATCATGACAAATCCAGGTTTGATTATGGAAGAAGGCATGATAGAACCATTCAGAACAGTGTGACCAATTCTTATAACAAATTTGATGTTTTAAGGTTTGAGGGTGAATGTCATAGGTGTAATAATTTTGGACATGTGTCAAGAAATTGTCCAATGAACTTTCAGAAATCTGTAACATAATTACACTAATATGAAAACTAGATGTTGGAAAAAGAAAAGTGACCATTTAGAATCTTAAAATTACACTCTAGCTTTACAAGCTTATCATAAAGTAAAATGGTGTGTGGATAGTGGATGTTCAAAGCATATGACAGGAAGGAAACACAATTTTGTTACATTGGATGAAGGAAAAGAAGGTATAGTTACTTTTGGTAATGAACAATCAGCTAGGATAATTGGAAGAGGTATTGTGTGTCTAAATAACAAAAATATCATGGCTGAAAATGCTTTGTTTGTTGAGGATATGGAACACAATTTATTGAGTGTAAGTCAAACTTGTGATAAAGGGCATTATATGATTTTTTATTCTAAAAATTGTCAAATCAAATATGTTAAAACAAATCGGTTAGTCAGAATAGCTACAAGAACACCAAGCAACATTTACATACTAGATGAGAAAAAGGAAAATTGTTATCTTGGGAATGAAGATGAAATTTGGTTGTGGCATAAAAGGATTGGGCATATTAACTTTGAAAATCTGATTCAGTTAAACAAAAATGAAGCAATAAGAGATTTACATGTCATAAAGAATCTTACCAATTCTATTTGCAAATAGTGTCAACATGGTAAACAAACTAGAGTTAAGTTTAAAACCAAAGAACACTCTACAACAAAACCTTTGGAAATAGTACATGTTGATGTTTGTGGACCTATGAGGACAACAAGATTAAATGGTGAAAGATATTTTTTGTTATTTGTGGAAGACTTTACTCAGATGCCTTGGAGGTTTTTGTTAAAAAAGAAGTATGAAACATTCAATTGTTTTCAAATTTTCAAAGAATTGACTGAAAATGAAATTGACATGAAAATTAAATGCTTAAGATCAGACAATGGGGGAGAGTTTGTTTCTATAGAATTCAATAAGTATTGTGATGATAATGGTATCAAAAGACATTTTTATGTTACTGAAACACCTCAACAAAATGGTGTTGTTGAAAGGAAAAATAGAATAGTTATGGAGATGAGAAAGAAAAATGCTAAATGAATCTAAATTGAGTAACATACTTTGGCCTCAAGTTGTCCATACTACTATTCATATTCTGAATAAAAGCTTGTTGAGAAATAACTATGAAAAAACACCTTATCAGTTATGGAAAGGTAGACCAACAAGTGTAAAACACTTTAAAATCTTTGATAGTAAGTGTTACATAAAGAAAGTTGATAAAAATATGGGAAAGTTGTATTCTAGAACTGATGAAGGTATTTTAGTTGGATATTCATGCTCAAGAAAAGATTATAAGTGATACAATTTCATATTGAATAAAGTTATTGAAGCCATATATGTTAAATTTGACGAATCTTCATTTTTTAAATCCAAAATTGAACAGAAAGATCATCAGACATATGAAATATATGACAAACTGAAAATGGAAGAAGAATCAAGTGATATAGAGGAAACTAAATCAACTAACAATGAAAATCTGATTACTACTTTGTTGCAGGGGTCAACTCCATCTAAGACTCCAAACAAAAAGGTACAAAGAAATCACCCTGAAGAGAAAATCATTGGTGATATAAATGCAGGTGTTGAAACTAGAAGCAAAAGGAAAGATTCTATTTCAAATCACGAACAAGTATCATTACTCTCTCTGTCTGAACCCAAGAATGTTGAAGAAGCAATCAATGATGAATACTAGATGAAAGCAATGAAATAAGATATTAGTCAAATAGAAAATAATGAGACATGGGAATTGGTTCCTAGACCTTTAAATAAGAATGTTATTGAGGATAAATGGATTTTCATAAATAAGTTGGATGAAGTAGGTAAGGTGACTAGAAATAAATCTAGACTGGTTTGTAAAGGGTATGCATAGGTATAAGGCATAGAATATGGAGGAAAGTTTGGTCCTGTTGCAAGATTGGAATCCATTAGGCTGATTTTGGCTTATGCTAGTTCCAAGCACATTAAAGTTTATCAAATGGATGTAAAATCTTCATTTTTAAATGGAGAATTAGAGGAATAAGTATACATGGAACAACTAGATGGGTTTTAGGTGCAAGAAGTAGAAAATCATGTTTACATGTTGAAAAAGGATTTGTATGGACTAAAGAAAGCTCCAAGAGCTTGGTATTCCAGGCTTGATAAATAATTAAGGCAACAAGGATACAGAAAAGGAAACATTGATAGTAATCTTTATATTAAAGAAGAACATGATAGCTAGGTCATTGTTGAGATTTATGTAGATGATATTATTTTTGGCAGTGATAATGATCAACTTAGCCAATAGTTTGTTGAAAGTATGCAGAATGAGTTTGAGATGTCCATGCTTGGTGAAATGAAATTTTTCTTAGGTCTTCAAATCACTCAATCTGATAAAGGTATTTTCATTTCTCAAACTAAATATATCAATGAAATGCTCAAGAAATTTCAAATTCTTATTGGATGTAAGTTAAGTCAAATTGGCACTCCCATGGTTACTGGATGTAAGTTAATTCAAATTGATGACTCTCAAAATGTTGAGCAGACAATGTACAGATCTATTATTGACATTCTTATATATGTTACAGATACAAGGCCCGATGTTATGCATGTAGTTTCTCAAGTTGCTAGGTTTCAGGTCTCTCCTAAAGATTTTCATTTACTTGCAGTCAAAAGGATTCTCAGATATCTTAAGGGCCCAACATAGTACGGTTTATGGTATCCTAAAGGTAATCAACTTGATTTGTATGCTTTTAGTGATGTTGATTGGGTAGGTTGTGTTGATGACAGGAAGAGTACTAGTGGAGCAACATTCTATCTTAGAGGATGTTTGGTGAGTTGGTCTAGCAAGAAACAATCAGGAGTTTCCCTCTCTACTATTGAGGTAGAATACATTGCAGCTACAAATTGTTGCACTCAAGTTCTCTGGATGAAACAAATGTTATCATAAATACACATTCATTATTATGACCCCATTCCTATCTTATGTGACAATACCAATGCCATTAGTATCTCTAAAAACCTAGTTATGCATTCCAAAACAAAACATATTCCTATTAAATTTTATTTTCTTCGAGAGAAGGTTTTAAGTAATATCATTAAGTTGGAATATGTTGGTACAAAAAATCAGATTGCTGATATATTTACTAAGCCCTTACCTAAAATGCAATTTGAGAATCTTGGGGATCAGTTGGGGGTTTGCCTTCTATAATTATCTTTCTCTTTCATTATACTCAGGATTGTAGGTTTCCATGGTGCATCTTTCAGCTATGTTATTAGATTTTTTCCCCCTCTACAATACTTTTTCCTAGTTGGTTACAGTTTGCATGGATTCATGTCTTTTTGATATGGGGAGTTGGTGTTGTTTTAGCTATTGTAAAGGTGATCTTTGTTGGCATGTTTTACAGGAAGAGTGTTATTTTCATTGATGGAAAGAATAATAATGACGATGGAAAATAGGGAAATCATAAGCTCAAGAGGAGAAGCGAGCAATATGTAGAGATCAAAGCTTAGAAGGGAAAGAGCATTACAGAAATGTGATTAGGATAAGCTGAGAGATCTAAGATCTCAATCATGCAAATATTCGACAACCATTGGATCATTCTAAGTGGAAGGACATGATAAGATAGAAGAGAAACACCGAAGATATATCAATCAATTGATCTAAGAACATGATCGACAAACAACATTTTGTTCACGTCAAAATTTATGAGGAGGTTATGCATCGGAAAAATATCACTTCAAGAATTTTGAGTTGAGAACTGAAATACCCGAAGCCCGGAGAGCCGAAATAAATTCTCGACCGTTGGATCATCTGAAGTAGATCTCATTCGTTAGATCGTCCGAAGAATATCTAAGCATCAGAAAATCCGAAGTGAATCTAGGTCTTCTGATATAGAGTGTTAGTTTTAGATTTGAGATTTCAGAAGTTCAGAGACCTGAAGGAGATCTCGACCGCTGATTGAGAAAGGGGCCACAAAACCATTGATCTGGTTGAAAGGTCAAATTCCCGAAGTGGAGGAAGAGTCATCGATTGAGAAGGACATGTGTCCACAGATCATCGACTCCAGAATCTTAGAGTACAAAGGAAAGCAGGGTTTGAGATTTGAAACTCTCAAAGCCTGGATCACGAAATAAATCACATGCATTGATTTAGGGAAGTTAGATTTGATCCGCTGATCATGAAAGGACATATTTGAACCGTTAGTTCAAGAGAACTGTTAAGATCGTGAGATCGATGGTCCCGTTGCATTGTGGGGATTGAAGGTGCACTAAATTTAATAAGTTAAGGGCGGGCCGCAATCAAACCATGGTTTTGGAGAAAGGACACATGGAGGATCGAGAAAAATTGTGGGGAAAAAATTAGTTTGATTTCAAACCACCTTTGGATGCACCCACAATTGCATGGTCACATTAGATCATTTCCCAAGGTCATATCGAGAACGGAGCTAGTGCTCGCTAGGTGTGAGTTCAAAAGTCAAGAGAGTCAGGGTTGGTTCACATCCAAAGATTTGAAATGCAAATTCGCGAAGTATTTGGCCCCAAGTCACAGCCAACGGTCATGTGGAGAGAGAATATAGGAAGGAGCTAGCATCCCTAAGCTCCACTTCGGAGATAGGAAGTTGGGAGAATCAATATGTCTCATACCAAGATTCCCAAAGTCATGAGTCACAAAGCGCCTGTTGGTTAGGTGTATGGTCACCACCGATGGTCATGTGAAGGAAGGGGCTTAGGAGCTAAAGAAGCCAAAAATAACTGGCTATAACTTCCAGAGAAGCCAAAGAATCTTTGGATAACGAACACTGATGATGAACAGGGTGGTTGTTTCATCTCGTGATTTCTTGATCAATTACGATTCAGTTACACTAATTGAATCATTGTTCCGGGACATTAGAATCATTGTTCATGAGCGGTTGAATCATTGTTCCTGAGCATTGGAATCATGATTCTTGAGCGTTGGAATCATGATTCCTGAGCATTGGAATCATGATTCCTGAGCATTTTTTAGATTCCCGACTTGAGTGTTGGATATGCAGAGTGTAACAGATGATGAGAGAAGGAATAAAAGAAAAATGTCATGACATAGGAAGGATGTTGTTTCTCGGTAAAATAAGTTGAATTATATGTGATCAAGTAGACAGCAGGAATAGAGTGGAAAAGATGCAGAGATGAAGAACATAAATTGGACAGAGCAGAAATGGTAAAAATAGAAGACTGTACAAGAACCTAAGAGCATGAGAAGAACATAGGAAGAGCAGATGGAGAGAGAAAACAAGTGGAGCCAAGCATGAACATACAGAAGCATGGTAGGATTGCAGAACAAATAAGAAGTGGTAAGCATTGAATAGTTTGTATTGTTGCAAGGTCTTATTCAAGTAAAGATTTATATCTCAGGGTGGTAGGGTGGTGCTAGGGAGGACTGTTGTCCTTAGAGTTTCAAGTGGGTGCTTGAACACAAGGAGTTTTAGCTTTCATCTAGTTACAGCCATAAAAACCAGGGTGGTGCAAGGGAGAACCATTATTCTCTGTTATAAAGGTTGGTGTCTGTGTGAATGGAAGTTGGTGCTTCCATCCAGTTGGTGTTGGAACACTCAGGGATTTGGTGATTCCTTCTAGTGGGTGCTAGATAAATTAGAGAGTTGGTGCTCTCATCAAGTTACAGCTTGTTAAAGAAGAGGTTGTAGACTTATTTTGAGTGGGTGCTCAAAGAAAGATGATGTACAGAACTTAAAATACTACCTATCATTCGAAGAAGAAGAGATTTTCTCCCTTTATGGGTTTCCTCGTGAATATATGTCTTTGTGTATATCATATGTGTGATTGATGTTTTTTATTTATGTTTTTCATGTCTTTCATAATATTGATGATCACTTGGAGAAGTTTAATAATATTTTAATAGGTATGAAATTGTTTAAGCACAGTAACAATTGATTCACCCCCCCCCCTCAGTTGTCTTAGTAATTCCAAAAATTGGTATTAGAGCGAGTTCCTTTTATCTAAAGGTAGATCAGTAAGCTTAAACATGACAAGCCATGAAGGAAATTCAACCAATAATCCTCCTCTACTTGATGGAACAAATTTTTCTTTCTAGAAGGTTAGAATGAGAACATACATTATGGCCTTAGGTGTTGATGTTTGGGATGTTGCAGAGACTGGATATACAAAACCTATTGTGCTAGCTTCCAAAGATTATAAGTTATAATTTAGCTTCAATGCAAAGGAAATGAATGCTATATTGAGTGGGCTTGCTAAAGCTAAATTTATAAAAGTAATGCGGCTTGATTCTGCTAAAGAGATGTGGGATAAAATCATCAGCAATTATGAAGGAAATGAGAAAGTAAAAGATGCCAAACTTCAGACATATAGATTGAAATTTGAAAAACTAAATATGAATGAGGATGAAACATTTAATAAATATTTCTTAAGAGTTGAGGAGCTTGTGAATTCCATGAAGGGTCTTGGTGAGAAGATTGAAGACACATTTTTAGTTCAAAATATTTTAAGATCTCTACCTAATAGATTTAATCCAAATGTTTCTGCAGTAGAAGAATTGAATGATCTTAAGATTTTGTCTATTGATCAAATTCTAGGAACTCTAAATTCTTATGAATGAGGATTAGTAAATATGAACCCACCTCTAGAGAATCATCTTTTAAAGAAGATAAGAATGAGGATTCTAAGCTTGATGAAATTGAATCAAATTTTGTGAGAAGACTAAAGAAAGGATCAAGCAAGTACCAAGGCAAGTTGACCTTAAAATTTTTTAACTGTGGAAATATAGGTCACTTTGTATCTAAGTTTCCACACAAGAAGAAGGAACAAAACTCTGAAGGTGAAGAGAAGTACAAATCCAAGAGATTTGGTAAAAAGAAAAGTTTATGTGTAAACAATGATGACTCTTCAGGAGACACAGGCAACGATTCTTCTTGTGAAGATAATGTTAATGACTTTATACCTATGGCCAAAGAGGATAATGATAATAAAATCATAGGAAGTGATGTTAGTGATGAAGAATCTATGGTTGACTTGGAAGGAGAACTGATCAGTGCCCTGGAAGAAATTGCTAGACTTATATTTAAGAAGAAAAAGCAAAAACAATTGTTGATACAGTTCTAGAAAGACGGTAAAAAACTCGATGAAGACTTTGCCCTGCTAAAAGTGGAATTAGAAGAGGCAAATAAAATAGAGGATACTCTGAAACAAAAGTTATCAGAGAATAAATCAATATGTGAAGCCTTGGAAGAAGAGGTAGTAAAAAACATAAAAGATATGGAGAAGTTTCAGGCATTGTATCTCCAAAATATTCCAAGCATTAAAGCCTCAACAAAACTAAACGACATTCTGAGCAAACAAAGATCTCCTTTTTTGAAGACTGGTTTAGGCTATGTAAGTGATTCAAGCAGCAAACACACATAAAGCAAAGAGCTAGTAAACATGATCAAGTTCCAAGTCAGCAGACAATCAAACCATGTGAGTACTCTGCCACCAAAAGCTAATAAAGACAAGATGATCCCTGATAAAAAAAAAAGATATCATAATATGGAGCAACAAATGCCAAAAGGAAGGCCATCCTTCAGGTACCAAAATTTCTTCCATGGTTACTATTTTTACTGCTCTAATTTTGGTCATAAGATTGAAAATTGTCAAATTAAGTTTAGAGACATGCAACAGAGGAGATCAAGAAATAAACAATCTTTGCAACATAGAACTAAACAGCCAATGAATAGAAAAATTTGCACCAATCACTTTTACCTATTGAACAATGAGCTCGAATACTATAACTGACATAACTTTGGCCACAAAGCTATAAACTGCCATCTGAAGAATTACAAAGAAGATCTAAGGATAAAACCCTTAGCTAGAAATGCCAGCACATGGAAAAAGAAAGATAATGAAAATTGTGTTCTAGTAATTTCATCTCAAAGACAAAAGAACCCCTAGTATATTGACAGTGGATGTTCCAAACACATGTGTTATCACTGAAATTTCGTCCGCACAGGGCGACAAGAACTCCGCATCGTCAGCACAGAAAAACAGTCATTCATGGCACAAGGATTAGTTCCACAACACAGCAAAAGGGCCAA
>JZKD02S1723794.1:46162-62382 GCA_000966675.3 Picea glauca
GTAAAAGGAGGTTTCCCCCTCGAAGAGGCTTATTATATGAAATTATCTCTTTTTCAAGGCATTGAGTACTTTTCCTGAGGTTTTTATATGCTATATTGATGTTTGGTTCTTAACACAGTTGTGTTGGAAACTAAGAATATGCTCGCTAGAAGCAAGAAAGGAATTACCGGGATATCTCCTAAAATGATTTCTTCCAGTAGCAAATGGATACGTGGGGTGTTCATAATATGAGATAAATAGGTAGTTAAGATTTCACCTGATACAAAAAACCTACGTGGAGCTATGGAAGGCACCAAAAGTGTGTGAGGCCATTAGATCAGACAAGTGAGTGGAGTATAATAGTGAAGTACAATTATCCCCAATAGAAAGAGATAAAAAATAAATATCTCAGCTCAAAAAAGAGGCTGGTTAATTTCTGAATGCATCAATACCAAATCTTTGAGTTAGCCTATTGTAATCCCGTGTTGTATGGAGAAGTCTCATGTGTCTTGTATATGATTGAATCTTAAATCTTAGTGCAAGGAACATATGTTTGTATTCCCATTTGTTATAATAATGAGATGAAGTATTATAGTTGTTCAACTCAGTTATTCAGAACTGTTGAGGAAAAGGTACGAAGAACCTTACTCAAACATTTTCAGATCTTGCTAGGCTAAGGCAAGATAATTGGAAATGTTACATGGAGTTTATAGCCTTAAATTCAAAACAATCACTCAATCCATAGATAATATGTACGATGGACCAAGGTTTATTTTATATATTATATGTAAGTGTGAAAAATAAAGAAATAAAAAATATACATAATTGTGTACATGGATAAGAGACAAGGATAAAAGCAAAATCTGAAAAATAACATTAATATACACATGTGAGATTGAAATCATAAATCTGATTTTTATATTAACTTCATTCTGAGATACAAAAAAAAATTCTCTTTACAAACCCCTACGAGGGTGGTGACAAAAGTCATATTTAGAAGTCTCTTATGGGAACCATACAAAAAGACTCTAACAACAAAAGAAACCTCAAGCTAAAGATCTGGATCATCTTTCCATAAAAGTGTTGTCACTTGACTATGAAAAATATTATTTATCCACCATGAAATCTAATCTACTAACAAACAAGAACACAGAGACTGCCAAATATAGATCATACACCTTTAGAAACAAGACACTGAAAGATATGATTCAGTTTTGAATCTTGATGCCTTCAATAAGATCCTATTGTCATCAAGATGGTTTATGTTTCTAGTAAATTCACAATGAATGAAGAAAATAATTATCTCAGAAGTATAGAGCAGACCTCATATCATAATTTCCTCTTCTGTTCTTTGTCCCTTTGTCTCTTATTTTGATTGAGATTTTATTCTAACCCAATAAGTTAAGGTAGTTCAAGTACCTTTCTTTTGTTAAGATTAGTTAGCTTAACTAATATGTTGATACAAATAAATAATAACACATAAATAAGGGTCTATTTAAATAATAACTAAATAGGTGGGACCCCTTGTCACTCCAATTTTCATTTCTTTAATGGTAATCAAAATATGAAATATAACACCTATTGGAACACACACAATTTTGAGCTTTTGAGTTTATAGTTTTCTCCTCCTTAGGAATAAAATTCTACACAAAGTGGCCTTTTAATTTTAAATCAAATTCATAAGTTGTCATTTAATAATAAAGCACATACATTATCCGTCATTGATGATTTCCCTTAATTTGATCAAGCAATCCTAATAACCTTCGTAGTTCTGGAGCCGTCCGAGTTTTAAAGAATAAATCCCTAACGGTCGCTTCAGAGTCTCACGCTTAGGATGTTACCATTAGTCTAAACAATAAAAACCTTGAATCCCCAAAACTCGAAAATAACAGTCTGCGATAAACCCTAATGAACTCATGAACACGAGTCATAAGACACAGGTCTTTTGAATCTTTTATAAGCTGACATGTGGCAATTTTTTTGAAGTTTCTGTTGGATGATTCACACACTCTTTGGTAACACGTGGCACCTACCTCTTCTTGACACATCATCTAGAATGACATCATCCCCACCACATCACTCTGGGAGATGACCCTTCGGGAGTTTAACAAAGAGTAAGTTCACAAATCACTGAAGTTTCGAATGTCGACGCATTGGACATTTCAAAGAGTAAAAAGAAATTAATGAAATGTCTAATAACGAAAGTTAAACCCGATTAATTAAGACTTAAGGAAGATTACTCTTAATTATTTACTTCATGGTTTCAGATTTCGAGAAACCTCTCTTGTGCTATTTTCAAAACACCGAAGTTTGAAATTCCAAAACACTCAAAGTTAATTCAATGTTTTAAAACGTGGTTAATTAAGTTGTAAAAGTGATTATTCAAAGGTTAATTACTCTGCAAATTCGGGATTCGGGAGACTTCCACCCTGTCACATCCAAAACTCCCGAACGTAAACCGTTGAAGTATCAATGGAATTTATGATTGATTAAAGGTAATGATTTTGAATGAATATTGTTGATCACCAGGTAGTCAATTCCATTGAGGGTAATAAATTCCTCATCAGTGAGTCTATACGAAAATCGATAAGCTCTTGTTTGAATAAAAGAACTTCAATTTCAAAATCATTTTCACCTTTCACAATTAGTAGTTTTATCTATTGAAAAACTCACGGATTTTCTCGGTAACATGTAACCTCACTTTTTTTCTCTAGAGATTATGGCCCCACGGAAAATGGAAAGAAAACCCAATGCAACAGGAGAAGATTCAAACCTAAATGCAAAAATTCTATCGGACATTACTCCGTGAGCCACAGACACTGTTAAAAATTGGACACAAGTTTTTGATATCTTGGAGTGTGAAATCATCAATGGTCCAAAAGACTCTGTCGAATAAGAAGATGGTTCTTATGTAGCTAATATTATACACATAGCACAGTTAGAGCTGCAAAATATAGTTTCACAACCGCGAATCATGCCTTACAACGATATGATAAGCTGGGCCTTGCAACATGTTGATGTCTAGACCAGGAGCATCATCGACCATCATTAGGTTTCCATTAGCTATTTTCGAACGGAACATATGAAAGTAATGTATAAAATCTCTCCTACTCCTAAATATACATACAATTCCACATTCATTCTAGAGTTCAAGAGAAAAGAATGCATTCAATACGCTAGGAGCGGTCATGATATAATCAGGACCTAGTGGGGACATCTGGAGAAATTCAAACGAGACGCTCATGGTATGTATTCCACAACGTATTTAGATTCTCATATGATGTATGTATCCATGATTCTCTATCATATGTTAGGGAAGAATATCCCTACACTTTTCTCAGTGGAATGGGTATCCATCATGAACGAGGTAGTCGAGGGTTACACTTTCAATTGGGCCAAAATGTCGTCGGATAATTTGGCCAAGGAAATCGTTGATTATAAAACAACGAAATCAAAAGGAAAAATTTCCCCATTTTACATGTCTACATATGTTATAAATTCTATCTGCTTCATGACCCCTTTCCCATTGATGAACAGGAGTTGGACCCTAGCCAGTTCAGAGCCCATTAATTTTTATCACTCCACGTTATGGGAAGAGAAAGATAAGGATTTATTTTATGAAATCTGCCACAATTTCATAGTACCTTTTCACATAGCCATTTATGGTCTCCCTCCTCCTTGGATTTTAGAGAGGATTACGAGAAACCTAGGCAATCTCGTAGATTGGTTCATTGAGGAGAGTTTATCGTACATCTGAGTTTTTGGTTGCTCGGTTCCCCCTCACGCTCTCCCACAATTTTTACCCGATAGGCTGGTGTGTAGAGAAGTGGCATACCAGACAGTGGTGGGAGGTATCATCAAGGAGCTGAAAACAACACAAAAAATGGTATGGCCGACTTTCCCCATTCAAAGTGGCATGTTTACATTATTCGATTTTGGCCACTCTAAAGTTGAGGTTGTGGCTCTGAAGGATGTTAAATTGGTTGACATCGAGTTCAAGAAATATGATCCACATAAAACAGTGGAAAAATATATTTAGTTCAACATGAAGCAGTACACACATGAGAATTCCCTGTATGATGAAATATTCAAAGGGGTTAGATCTTATGAGGAAGTCCAAAACAGATTCCTAACCCTGCACCCAGACCAACAAGTTGGTTTCATCAATTTTTAGAAACACATGCGGAAAATTTTTCCAAATATACTGTAGGGAGAATCAATAGCCATGTCTCCTTTAGAGGAAGCTAAGTCTATAGGATCTTAGTCGGGCTCCTCCACTGAACCCAAAGACGAAAAAATCCCCAGAATCCCAGAGGTATTATTTCAAGAGAGAAGAACATCACTATCAAGGCTAAATGATCCACGAGTGATAGAATAGTTCAAGGCCTTCATGAATCCATGACAAATTGTCTCTCACTCAACACCAAAAACCCTTGTTGGCATCCGCAATACAACAAGACAACAACATTCCACTGAAGTTTCCTCTCTCATATCATCATTAACCCCTCTACAAACCAGCTTCGGAAATCCTAATTCTGAAATCACTTTCGTGGGTGATATTACTCCCATTTTTCCCTAAGAGATGCCTCCTTCAGATTCATTTTTTAGTAAGAAACAAAAAGCCATCCTGAAAAGAGAATCTCATCAAAAGGATGGAGTGATGACTAAAACTCAAAGATTGGTGTATGACGAGAATGATCAGGATGGTCAAGTATTTGCAAAGGAAGTTGTAGGTTCGTTAGGTGATTTTTCCACTGCCAATCAATGGTCAATGGAAAATTTGACTGAACAACTATGACATAAGTGCCTATTGGTAGAAAACTTGCAAAACTAGATATATACTGCAGAGCATACTATTAGGAACATAATGAGCCAGGATTTTGAGCAAATCAGGGCTAGTGATCAGTAGCATATTCAACAGCTTTAGGCTAGCCTTGAGAAGCTCCATCATAGTTCACAAAAAAACCAAGGTCTAGTCACTCAGCGTGATGAATTGATAGAAAATCTATAAGCCAGATTGGTCCTAACTGAAGGAACTATGATAGATATATCAACCTTCAAAACTCAACCGTTGGAAATAAATGAGAATATGGACGTTGCCCAACAAGATATTTATCTAAAAGTGGATGCCATCCAAAAATTCTATCAGGCAGTGGACCTTTCCCTAAAGGATATCTATGTCAAGGAAAAAGAGGCCTTCTCAAACCAATCTAAGTTTCAAGAAGTCCTCATATTAATGCAGAAATCTAATGTCCATGATTTTCCTCTTCTCTCTTATTCAGAAGAATTAAGAGGTGAGATGGATCTAAAGGTATGGGAAATGAATCTGGAAGAAGGCAAGAAATATGCCAGAGAAGTGAAAGAAGATTGTCTGGAGGCATTATCATCATTAAACAAAATGTTTATTGAGTTTGAGATGAGAAATATCTCAGAATCCCTGGGGATAATTGAGATAGAAATGAACCAACAAAATTCTAGAAAGAACAAGGAATAAAATCTAACAGTCATTCAAAGAATGAGCTAGATTGAGCTTCTTAAAATCAATAAATGGCTAGTTCATCCAAGTTCATAGTTTCAGGCCACAATGCAAGAGGTGAATAAGATCCAAGAAAAGATGCCTCAAATACAAAGGAAACTATTTTCTTTTGAGTTAAATGAAAAGATTGAGCCCTCAAGGTTCGTGGTGGAATTGGTGGATAGATGCACCTAATGCATTGAACATGGAAAAGAAAGAATAGCTRGGAGCAAGTGAGAAAATGTGCATAGTGTCCTTTCCTTCCACCCTCTCTATATTTCACCTTCCAAYAGTCACTTACCTCATCCACCCACATTCTAACCTCCACTTATCCCATTTCATCATCATCATACACTTAATCCCTCATGATTTTTCCATAGATGGMTACTCTTCCCTGTGTCCATTATCCATCCCTTGACGAGCCAATGCAGTGTCATCTRTYTGATTATCCTCACCCCATGACCTYGACTGTAATTCATTGCCCCACTGAATATATCTGAAGAGACAGATGGAAACGAAATTAAAAAGGCCAAGACAATATGCTAAATGATTAAGGTGGCCTTAATGCCATCTGTACCCATCCCAAAGGATTAAGGAGAAGGAGTGCTTATACCAGCAGATGAAGAGACAAAGGAGAGCGCCAAAAAAACTCATCAAAATTTACATGCTGTTGTTTATTCATATGTATGCTATTTTTAGTTAAATATTGGAAGAAGTCCAATGGTTTTCAGTTGTGACAGATTTTGTATAAAAACATAGATTTAATATATATTGAAGGATTCTTCTTGCCAAATGTAATAGAGAAACACTCTTTCTGAGTATTAATACAAGTGTAGACAAAAATTCTAATTTTCATTCAATTTGAGTTATGTGTTTCCTTTGTGTTTCCATTTCCCCGAATTTCTTTATGTAATTCCTTGAAGAGAGATTGGTTGCAATTTAGTATTACAACTACTGTGATCATATTCTACCAACAATTCATTTGGTAAACAATTTTTCCTCTGTATTTGCTTTGAGTAAAACAAGACCTGTGATCTGTGTGAATTACTGCATCTTATATCTTGTTCAAGGGTGTGTTCTCTACTTTTCTTCCATTGCAAACAAGGTGAGACTCATCTGTAATTGATGCCTGGATTTCTTTAACAGTTTTGTAACTCTTTTCCACACCATTTGATATTATAATTGCGGCTCAGATAACAAAATACAACCTTTGTACTGTCCTATTATTAATTTCATTTAAATATTATTTCTCATAAAACTGAAGGTAGGAAAAGAACGCATTAAATTTTTTTCTTTAAACACTTCTGATGCCTTCCATTATTATTTGAGCCTTATGATTAATCTTAGGAACAACATATTTTTTGGCGTCGTTGTCGGGGACGAAGAAACAAAATCATTTTCCCTGGGGAAATGACAAGGTAAATTTTGGTCTTTGATGGTGAACAAAGATTGAATACATAAGTAAGGATTATTTTATTTTTTACTTGGTGACTCCATCGTAGACAAAATTTTCATTCGTTCGAAAGAATACTAGAAAAAATCCAAACGATAAGCAAACTAAACCAGTGTCAGATCCCGAAACATTGTTGAAACCAAAGGGATATCTTAGACAGACTGCTGCATCAACAGGTAAGGTATATCAACCCATAGTTACACAAGCTAAAGCTAAGGTTCCCACTGAAGAACTAACCCATAAAGAAATTCTTAAACAAATTCATTCTGCAGAGGCATCAACTAGTAAACCTGAGGTTAAACTTGAAGCTCCAGAAGTAATTATTACTGAGATCAAAGTTGAGATTGATCTGACAGATACTTTTACCAGTGAGAACAAAATATACCTTTCGATACCCTCTGTCATTGATACTCTTCCAGTTTTCTCCTTTCCATAAGTAAAGGTTTATGTTTCCCGAAACCTTGAAGATATTATCTATACCTGGATTCATCCCCTATCGCCTCTCCTATATATACATCTGGTAAACCTGAGGAAACCAACTCAAGTTTCCCTTTCCCTCCTCATCTATATATTTCATCTCCTCATGATATTTTTCCTGAGCTTCATTCACCACTCCCTGAATTAGTCGAAAGGTCAACAATTCAGTCCCTCAAAGTTTTTGAAAATCCCCTTTTTATCCCCTAAAGTTTGTTTCCTAGACTTCCAATGACCGGTGCTGGATGTGTTGGTGTTGGTGGTGCTAGAGGTGCAGGATCTAGTGGAAAAGATCAAACCCCTAGAATATTTTCCAAGGTAGCTGATATATATATGATCCCTTGGTCCTTCATATTGTCCTACATGATCTGCCTAAAAATTACATGAAGACCCTCTCCAAATTCATGGGAGGAGATCTAACCACAACTAAACATATAGCCGTTTTTTATCATTTCGTTGATATCCTTGGAATTGAGCACGGGGACATTTACTCAAGGCTATTAATACATAAATTTGAAGGACAAGTGAAGACTTGGTTCAGAGGACTCCCAACAGATTCCATATTATCATATGATGATTTAGAGAATTCCTTCCTGAGACAGTGGGGTGAGAAAAAGGATCATCTCTATTATTTAACTGAATTCAGGGCTTTGATAAAGAAGACTTTTGAATCAGTCCTTGAATTTATACAGAGATTCAATAAACTTTGTCAAAAAATCCCAACCGAAGTCAAACCTTCTCAACCAGCTGCAAAAGTAACTTTTGCAGGGGCTTTCAATTCCTACTCTACTATACTCTTAAGAGAAAGGAGATCTACCACTTTGTCATGAATGCAAGACGATGCAATATAAATTGATTCCAATATGATGGCATCTGGGAAATTAAAAACTAAGGTTGAGATGGGAACCAGAGAACTCAGGAGTTTCAAAGAGCAGGCAAGACCCTTTGGATCGAGGAAGCCCGCAGAGGAAAAAATGGATGAGATGGCCAAGATCATCAAAGATTTATCAAACAAAATTTCCCTGATGGAATTAGATCAATACAAACCTCATCCATACGTTAGAAATCAATTCAGGAAAAACCCTAACCCTTATATACAAAAAAGACAAGTAAAAAATGAAGATCAAAAGATCCAATCTCCATTTGAAACTAAAAATTTCATGCAGAGGGATGAAATGCAAGATTACGAGGAGTTAGAAGAAGATCTGAACAACCTTAGCGACGATGATATTGAGTTTTACTTAACCAGACATGATTATGAGAAATATTTAGACCTGGAATACCTATTTAATAATGAGGAAAACATCAACAATCTGGGAGACTCTACGTATCAAAGTCTCGCCGACTCATCAATAGCCAAACTTCAACATAAATGTGATTTAAGGCCCAGAGAGAAAATTTCTACAAATGATCTACCAAGAAATATTTTATCACAAAGTAAAGAGAATGAGGAGATAGTTACTAAACCACCAACTAAAACACAAGCTTCCCGAACAAAGAAAGTTGAAACAAGAACAATGCAAACTAAGCTGAAAAATACAGAAGCAGAAGTTCAAACCAGGGAAACAGAGAAAACTATGGGAGGCTTCAATTTAGAAAATGAACTTAATAAAATAAAAATCCCAATGTATCTAGTTGAAATTGCTAAAAAACCGATTTATAAAAAGCAAATTGCTAAAGCGATAAATTTTTTTGATGCTAAAATTCAAGCCGACGTTATTAATTTGCAGGACGAAAAAGCTACAATCATGTTCGGTCCACACATTGAAAACAATAAGGATTTTTTTGCTCCATTCTATATCAAACTAATTGTGCACGACCATTTACTCCACAAGTGCATGTTGGACTCCAAGGCCTCTCATAATTTAATGCCTAAAATTATCATGGAAAAATTAGGCCTAGAAATTACTAGAACTTATCAAGACTTGTACTCGTTTGATTCTAGAAAGGTTAAGTGTATAGGTATGATTAAATATTTGGTAGTAAATCTTGCTCAAATCCCTGTGAAAATTATCCTTCTGGATGTGGTTGTTTTTTATGTTCCTTCCAAGTACGACATGATTCTATCTAGGTCTTGGAGCGCCAAGTTAAGAGGATCGTTTCATCTGGACATGAATTACGCTACAATCTGAATTTTTGGTGGGAAATTCACGTGACTGTACAAATAAACTAGACTGGCGTATACTATAAGTGACCCTCAAAACCCCAATAATTACCCACTTTATGTTGTTGATCAAGACTTAGGAAATTTTATATTATCTATAGATGATGATTTTGAAGAATGTACAGAAGAAGAAAATAAAAAAATAGAAATAACAAAGAAAAATATAAATGTTAGAGAAGGAATGTGGAAAATGTTCTTCGATGGTGCCTCATCCTGCAAAGGAGTAGGAGATGGAGTTTTATTCATGGCACCAGGTGATGAGAATGTTATTACCTTCTCTTATAGATTACAATGGGAGGTCGATTATACGAATAATCTCTGCGAATATGAAGCTCTGGTTTTAGGATTAGAATCTGCAAGGAAGTTAAAAATCGAACATATGATATTTTATGGTGATGCAAAGCTTATTATAAAACACGTAAAAAAATAGTATCAAGCTAAGAATCCAAGGTTAATATCATATAGGAATTGTAGTTGGGATATTATAGAGAATTTCTTCTCATCCTTTAATATTCACTCTATTCCTAGGATGGAAAACCAACAAGCTGATTCCTTGGCCAAGGCTATTGCGACCTTCATACCGCATGCTGTCTTGAAACTGAAATATCACATTGAGATGAGACATAGACCTTCGATCCCAAACAATGTTCATCACTGGAAAGTGTTTGAATATGATGAAAAAATCAAACAATTTATGGAAATGGTTGATAAGTTTTCTGAAACTCACATAGATCGGGAAAACCATAATGATCTTGCTTGGATTATGTAGAAAGGGGAGAACCCAGAAAAATTCAAAGACAGGATAAAAAACCACCGCATGCTCTTTCTTAAGAACAATCAGATTCCCAGAGGCCTGATCCCATTAGAAAGGTTGTTTGACTAGGATGAAATTCCTTTAAAGTCTACCTTACCACCTCAACCCAAAGAAGTTGAAGAATGTAATGTAGGTACTGATAAACATCCCAAAAATGGTCAAAATATCAAAATACCTTCCGTCCCAAATGAAGAGTAAATAATTTGATTTACTTAGGTAGTATAAATATGTCTTTGCATGGTCTTATGATGATCTAAAAAATTACAATACCTATTTTATTGAACACAAGATTCATTTAAAGCATGGTATCAAACCTTTCAGGAAGAAACTCAGACAAATAAACCATATTCTCCTGTCAGTGATAGAAAGGGAAGTTAAAAAAATTCTCAATGAAAAAAATCATCGTTCCACTCATGTACTCCAAATGGGTAGCAAATTTGGTCCCTGTTAGAAAGAAAAATGGTGAAATAAGGCTTTGTGTTGATTTCAAAAATTTAAATCAACCGTCCTTTAAAGAAAACTACCCACTCCCGAAGATGGATCATGTTCTAGAGAAGGTAGTTGGAGCTAACATGATTTCCATGATCGATGGTTTTTCTGGATATAATCAGATCGTTGTCTATGAAGATGACAGAGAAAAGACTGTGTTTACCACTCCATGAGGAACCTTTATATATGATAAAATTCCATTTGGTTTGATGAATGCAGGAGCTAATTTCCAAAGAGCGATGGATATCGCGTTCTTCATTGAGAAAGACAATTTTTTTGTTATTTATCTTGATGATTTGATGGTTTTTTCCAACTCTGATGCAGAACATTTGTTGCACCTCAGGCAGACCTTCAAAAAATGCAGAAAGTTCGGTTTGTCTCTTAATCCCAAGAAATCACATTTTTCTATGCAAGAAGGTAATCTTTTGGGTCATATAGTATCAACAGAAGGAATCAAGGTTGACCCTAAGTGAGTTGAGGCTATCGTCATGGTTAATATCCCTAGGAACAGAAAATAAATTCAATATTCTTTAGGAAAGATCAACTTTTTGAGAATATTTATTCTAAACTTTGATGAAATAATAAAAATGATTACAGATATGTTGAAGAAGGACAACGAAGTGAAGTGGACTGCAAAAGCTAAAGCATCTTTCGAGCGTGTGAAGAAATCTATAGGGGAAGAACCAGTACTAGCTAGTCCAGACTATACAAAGGAATTCTTAATCTTCTCATTCACTTTTGAACATACTGTCACAATGATACTCCTGTAAAAGAATGAAGAGGGGTTCAAACAACCAATAGCCTTCTTCAGCAAAAGCCTTAGGGATGTAGAATTAATATACAATATACTTGAGAAGCAAGCTTACACCAATGGTGAAGGCTCTCAAGGATTTCATGACATATGTATTGCATTCCAAAATAATTTCTTACGTGCCAAAAAATGATGTAAAAGACATCTTGGTGCAACTAGACAGTGATGGAAGAAGAGGTCGATGGTTCGCTAAAATTCAAGAATTTGATCTAGAAGTGAAACCGACCAAGCTAGTCAAAGGTCAAGGCCTGGAGAAGCTATTATCATTATCAAATTTCAAAGTGCTAGGGATAAATAACCTCGAATCACATGTTTCTCTCCTAGATATAGAGGAAATTGATGACAAGGCACCTACGATTCGGATTGAAGATGATTTTTCTTCCTCTACTTGGTATCATGACATTGTTACATACCTCCTTACCCTTCAATTCTTGAATGACATGAATCTGTCTAAAGTAAGGACTTTGAAGATACATGCGATTAAATATTGTATTGTTGATGGAAAGTTGTACTGGAAAGACCCTCTAGGATTCTTGTTGTGTTGCCTGACAAAGGCTGAAACAAAATGAGTCATTGATGAGTTCCACGAAGGAATATGTGGGGGGGATCATGCCTGGAGGGTGACAACTTACAAGATTTTAATGGATTGATATTTTTGGTCGAATTTATTTACTGATGTGAATGTGAGGGTCAGAGCTTGAAATTCATGCCAACTTTTTGTTGGTAAGCAAAAGCTCCCTACCCTACCTTTAATCCTAGTAAAAGTTGAAGCTCCTTTTCAACAATGGGGCCTAGACTTCATCAAAGAAATTCATCTGTAATCAAGTGCTCAACATAGATGGATTCTAACCGCTATCGATTATTTCACAAAATGGGTAGAATCCATTCTAACTCAGAATGCTACAGATTCGGTAGTATTAAAATTATTAGAAGAAAACATCATGTCGAGATTTGGTTGTCCTCGGAAAATAGTCACTAACAATGCTCAAGATTTTAATTCCATGGCAATGATCATTTTTTTCCAAAAATACAATATTGTTTTAGGTCATTCTACATCCTATTACCCTCAGGGAAATGGATTGGTTGAATTGTTTAACAAGAACCTGATTACTATAATAAAAAAAGTGTTGACATAAAATAAAAAATCTTGGCACATCCACCTAAAGTACGCCCTATGGGTGAACCAAATTGACACCAAGAAATCGATAGGTATTTCCCATTTTCAATTGATTTATGGTACTTGCATTGTCCTTCCTATCAATCTTGCTCTTCCTGTGATGAAACTCTGGCAGGATGCAAATGAAGAGACAAACAACGTTATGAGAAGGATGAATCAAATCATTGAATTTTAGCAAAATAGAGTGGAAGTAGATGATAAACTTCAAAGTACCAAGATAATATGAAGGCCCTTTTTAATAAAAAAGCTAAAGGAAGGGAGTTTCTTCCTGGAGATCTAGTTTTAAGGTGGGATACTATAAAAGAAGATATAGGGAAACATGGTAAGTTCGATCATCTCTGGTTCAGACCATTCAAGATTGTAGCTACTGAGGGGAAAAAATCTTTCTTACTAGAAAATCTCGATGGAGAAATCCTTGAAACTCCTATCAATGAGCGTTACTTAAAACATTTCATGCAGTAGTCATATTTCATATTCCCATTGTATGTATCGGTTTAGATTGACATTCATTTTATTTTTCAATTTGCAATTTTTCTTTTCTTTTGTAAATTATCCAAGTCATTTTATTGGTTGTTGTAAATAAATCATGTTTACTTGTCATCATCAAAGAAGGATGTAAAGACATATGTATCACATACCATATCTATTCTGTGAAATTCTCCGACATCTCACATTTCATTCCTGTGCAGAATATGTCTTGTTAAATGAGAGATAAGGATGCATCAGAGCGCGACACTTGTTTTTTGAAACATCCAATTTATCTCAAAATAGGTGACGAATTAATGATCTTCCTGATTGAAATTTCAAAAGGAAGATGAGGTATGAGTTCCTACCTTTCTAGTTCAAATAATATTTTTCAAGGAATTCTTTGAAACAAATGGGAAGGAATTTTCACTCATAATAATATTGTCACCTGACCTAAAAATCAGAGAATTATAAAATTACAACCTAAAGGGTCATACTGATAAATTTTAAATCCATCTATGAATCAAAAATAAAATAATAATAAACAAGATGGAAGGAATCCTGAATTAAATACACAAACTTATGTGGGATTAGAATTTTTGTGTCAGGTCTCCAAGTTCTCATTTGGTTACGTTTGTCTATCCCCAAGTTCTTAACCACTTTAGATTTACTTTACCCTTGATCAATCTTCATAAAAAGAAGGAAGCTCACCTTGACTGATATTTTAGTTAAATCTATTTTTATTATCCTAAACAATGCTATAATAAGTTTTAAGAAAAGGAAATATTAATATCCTGACTTGAGACCAATTAACTGAATATGTTTCGAAGGTTCTCTATATTTGGTTAAGTTCGTCCTTTTATGAATGATTAATTCTTGAGTAAAATTGGAAAATGTTTTTTAAAAATCAATAATGAATCCATTTACCCAATAAAGGAACTTGGTCTACTGTTCTTTCGTGTCTCAGAGGGAGCCACAATCCCCAGATGGAGCCTATTTTGGAACACACACAATTTTTGAGCTTTTGAGTTTATAGTTTTCGCTTCCTTATGAATAAAATTCTACACAAAGTGGCCTTTTAATTTTAAATCAAATTCGTTGGTTTTCATTTAATAATAAAGCGCATACATTATCCTCTGTTGATGAGTTCCCTTAATTTGATCAAGAGATCCTAGTAACCTCCATAGTTCTGGAGCAACCTGAGTTTTAAAGAATAAATCCCTAATGGTCGCTTCAGAGTCCCACACTTCGTATGCTCCCATTAGTCTAAACGATAAAAACCATGAAGCCCCGAAACCCAAAAATAATAGTACGTGATAAACCCTAAGGAACTCACGAACACGATTCATAAGACACGTGTCTTTTGAATCTTTAATAAGCTGACACATGCCACTTTTCTTGAATTTTTTGTTTGATGATTCACACACTCTCAGGTAACACATGGCACCTACCTCTTCTTGACATGTCATCTAGAATGATGTCATCCCCACCATGTCACTTCGGGAGATGACCCTTCGAGAGTTTAAAAAAGAGTAAGTTCACAAATCATCGAAGTTTCAAATGTCGAAGCATTGGACATTTCAAAAAGTAAAAAGAAATTAATGAAACATCTAATAACGAAAGTTAAACTTGATTAATTAAGACTTAAGGAAGATTACTCTTAATTATTTACTTCGTTGTTTCGGATTTCGAGAAACCTCTCTTGTGCTATTTTCAAAACCCTCGAAGTTCGAAATTCTGAAACACTCAAAGTTAATTCAATGTTTTAAAACGTGGTTAATTAAGTTGTAAAAGTGATTATTCAAATATTAACTACTCTGCAGATTCGAGATTCGGGAGACTTCCACCCTGTCACATCCAAAGCTCTCAAACGCGAACCGTCGAAGTATCAATGACATTTATGATCGATTAAAGGTAATGATTTCAAACAAAGATTGTGGATCACCAGGTAGTCAATTCCATTAAGGGTAATAAATTCTTCATCAATGAGTCTATACGAAAATCGATAATCTCTTGTTTGAATAAAAGCACTTCAATTTCGAAATCATTTTCACCTTTCACAAATAGAAGTTTTATCTATTGAAAAACTCACGAACTTTCTCTGTAACTGGTAACCTCACTCTATTTCTCTAGAGATTATTTCACTGCGGAAAATGGAAAAAAATCTTGATGCAGAGGCAAAGATTCAAACCCGAATGCAGACATTCTGTCAGAAACTACTCCGCAAGCCACAGACACCGTTAAAACTTGGACACAAGTGTTTGAGATCCTGGAGCATGAAATAATCAATTGTCGGGAAGACTCCACCGAAGAATAAGATGATTCTTATGCAGCTAAGATTAGACACATAGCACAATAGGATCTACACAAGATAGTTGCATGACCGTGAATCATGTATTACAATGATATGATAAGTTGGGCCTTGCAACATGTTTACGTCTAGACCAGGAGCATCAACAACCATCAACAGGTTTCCATCATCTCTTTCCGACCGAAACATCTACAAGTAATGTATAAACTCTCTCCTACTCCTAAATATACATACAATGTCGCATTAATTCTAGAGTTTGAGAGAAAATAATGTGTTAAATACTGTAAGTGTGTTGAACCTACACAGAATAGATCTAGCTAGAAAATACTACACACATTTGCAGAGAGAAATTGAGAAAGAAGAAGCAAGATAGAAAGAATGAAAGAATTCTCATTAATCGTATTCCACACTCAAAGAGTGAATAATTTACAATAGATATAGGATACATGAGTAAATAATGATCCATAATGGTGGTCTAGATTGATCTGGACACAAACCAACAGTTACAAGAGTAAAGTGCCACCTAGTCTGGTCTCTCAGGCAATTACGGGAGTGAATTGCCACCTAG
>JZKD02S1723794.1:96550-107450 GCA_000966675.3 Picea glauca
GTTTTCATGAAACCAATGTGTCAAGGAAATCGATGAAAGTCTATAGAACATCAAACCACCAATGTATTAAGGACTCAATGACAGTCATTATAATATCATCACAATCTTATAAAAACGAAATCATACTAACAATTAAAGAATGACAAATGAGTAAAGATCTTGGAGTCTTGCCAACTGTGTGACTATAATTAAATTGGAAATGCAATGAACACCTAGACAAGAGTGACCACAATAATCCAGTGATGATTTTAATGTGACTTCGTAATTAAAGTTTTCACGCTTGTAGTTGTGAAAACAAGAACAAAGGCAGGTGTGCAAATGCGTTAAATAATAGTGTCTTTTTATTCAAATATTGCGATGAAAATCAAGGGTTGTAAAACACTGGTGTAGGCAACTTATAAGGATCAGGTAAAAATGCGAAATGGCTGCCAACAATGCTCAAATCTTATATTCTTACAGGGACTGATGTTTTCATTTTTAATTCATCATCATATTTTCTATTGGTTTTATGCATTGACTATGACTGTGTGTTACATATTCAAATATGTCGTCGTGTAAAAATAAAACAAGCAAGGCACCTGCTATAGAATCTTCCAGAAGAAAAAGCAAGAATGAGGAAGAACATGATTTATGAGGAGCAATATATGATGATACCAATGGACTCTTAGAGAAAGGGGAATACCCACTAAAATGGGGTGAGGTCTTTCAGATGTTTAAAATGAAGAATTTTCATGTGGATGTTGAAGACCATGTTGAACTCCATATATTTAAAAATATTAAAAGTTCCAAACTGTATAAGGTAGTAGCTTGTGTTGCATTGTTCCCTTGTGTAGATATAATCGTGTGGATTCTCAAACATCTGGACCTAGGAAATCGATACATATTCAATGCTAGGGGAGATCCCATAGTGTCTTTCCAAGTATTCGACCTAGCAAAATATTATCATTTAGAAAATGGAATCTAGAGTTTGGATGAGTAAATACTCAGAACGTTCCCACACACAACCAAGGACCTATTCAAGATTTGGTACAATACAGATAGAAATTTCAAGTACAGACCATCTGGAGAGTATCTGAATATGACACTAATGACATTGTACCAATATATCATGGTAATTATCTGTAGACTGTACAAAGAGTAAGATACGCAAAAATTTACTCCATCCCCAATTCCCCTGATCTACTACTATGTAGACAAAGGGTCAACAATCAACTGGGTTGATATATTATCACCAATCTTGGAAGAATATATCACAACTATCAAAGAGACCGAACCTGGGAAATTCCCAAATTTTCATATGGTGTCTTATCTCTTGGATATTATGTGCATATGCCATCAATATCCCAACATGGGTTGGGCTTGGCAACCCATCGATCTGCCTATACACATATACTATAAGGTTCTTTGGGAGCACAAGTACAAAACAAAATACCATAATATATGCGACCATTTCTTGGCACCTTTGTATGATATGATTTTTTTAACAACAATCCTCTATATGATAGATAAAGTGTTGGCAATAGTCAGGAATATTGGGAACTGGTACCTGATGGAACATGGAACCTAGATAAGGATATATGGGGCTACCAAATCGCCCCATCTTATCCCAAGTTTCATTCCAGACAGATTGATACTCCAATCAATTAAGTATCAAACTATCATTCACAGAGTCGGAGAAGCGTTATATCGGGGAGAGAAGGTTATATGGCCCCCATTTCCATTTTGGGTCAATTTGTATTCATTCAGAAGCATCAAGCAATACTAGGATTAAGTCAACATGTTATTGTCATATTGCTTCATAGAATAAATATTCCAGAGGCATGATCCCAAAAAGGTGGTCAAGGAATATTATATCCAAATCAAACACACCTAGGAGTATACTTCAGCTAATTAGGAAGAGGAAGAAGTGTACTATGGGGAAAAAATTATGATGAAGTCATTACTAGGTGATAAGGGAAACCCATAGGAATGATTTCCAATGAGGAGAAGGCCCATGAAGAAGAATAGAAGAAATAAGAAGAGGAGGAAACATCAAGATCATCGGTTGCAACTATATCGACATGTTTTGAATCAACTAAAGATGATGAACTAGCAACAAAAAATAAAATGATAAAAAGGCAAAATATCCAGAAGAATAAGAAATATGTTGTTGAGAAGAAGAGGAAAATCAAGGAGGATAAGGAAAAGGCAGAAGTTGAAGAAACGAAAGAAGCAACGGTAGTGACAGTAGAATATAAATCCAAGGAATTGGTTGAGAAAGTAGGAAAGGATGAGAGAGAGGATAAAGTTGCAGTTGAAAGGGAAACTGCAGAGATGACGGATGCAAAACAAAGATTAGTATTTGAAGTTTCAGCTAAGGAAGTCGAGGAAGAGAAATGAAAAATGGATGAAGGGGATCCAAAATATGACGCCTCACCAATAGACACTCATCTCTTAGGATCTTCAATAGAAGTTCCCAACAATCCACATCAATTTGGTGGGTTGGATTTGAGGCTTCGCACCCCATACAAACCAAGAAGTGTGGAAAATTTAAAGAAGTGAAAATATTAGAGAAAGATGTTGGCTTACCAACTAACACCCTATTCTTCTTTGTCTTTATGAAATGCAGAGATATGTTTTACTCACTACTCAGTATGTGTGTTCATCAAACTGACAGATCTTTTGTAAATATGTGTTGTTTAAATAATGCTAGTCGGTATTGCTTAAATTTTTCCCTATTTCTTTAATGTGAGTGTGTTTTGTGTGACATAATGATTGAATTCTCTACTTAATTTCATGACTACAAAGCATGAAATTAAGGGATATTTTCATGCAAATCATTGGGCAAACCCTTTTGACAGTATCTTCATAACCCCCTTGCCTTGATAAAAGATTATCATTTTGTCTTCCCTAATGTTATGTACTAGAATAAAGTCTCAGGGATATGGTTCATTTGAAGGTTGAATAACTTATGTATAATTCATTATTAAAAAAAATTCCTAGATCCTAACTTCAATTCAAAAAAAAAAACAATTGTGTGGGATGGATTAATTAATCCTTTTAATACTTAATAAGAGTCAAGGTTAGACAAAATCCTTTTGAATACAAAGATATATTAATTAAAATAGGGTTTTGGTAAACTTATCCCTCTCTCATATCTCAACATATCATTTGATCATACAAATCATACTACATCATACTCTTTGATGATGCCCCTATGCCTCATCCCAACCTTTTGATTGTCTATGAAATCATTAATTTAACCATGTCATTTTCCCTAAATTCGGATCAAGGGTTTGTGGCAGGCCATAAATATTACATGAGTCACTATGTTTCTAATCCTCCTTTCCTCTATTTTACGGGATGTAATCAATATTTCAAGTGTTGTATGGTTTTAGGATGTCCTTAGCTCTTTCGTATTTCAAGTATCATCAGGTATGTTAGTCCAACTTCACTCGTTTCTTATGGGTTTGGTTTGTTGCATCTACAATGTTCTTACCTTCACAAAAACCACATGTTCATTTTCTATTCCTCCTTAGTTATTAAACCTTCTAGAGAACTTATGGATCATTTCATGAGGATAGAGCTGAATGGGTTGCAGGCAATATTGACTTGTGATGATGCGGTCGATATTCTCTCCAAGGTAGGGTGGTTAGGGTTTATAAAGTCATTTAATGGATTTAACATCGAAGTGGCCAGCGAATTCATGAAAATTTTCGATGGTACCAAGGCTAAGGTTGGGGATATTCAGTTTCATGTTGATGAGGAATTTATTGCTCATGCCATGGGTCTCCCTCAGTTAGGGGGAAAATGGTTCAAAAACATGAAAGTTAAAAACATCCCGTGGAAGTCTCTTTTGGCATAAAAATGTTTGCAATACCATATTAAAGGTATACCAATAGAAATCTTCCATATAAGGTGGCATAGTATCCTATCATTAATTTAACATTTTTTTACCTGTGAGGGACGTTATGGCCTTGTTTTCTATTTCCACATTCGATTACTCATGACCTTTCGAGGGTTTCATTTAAACCTACCATTCTATCTTCATAGGAGCCTTCAAAAAATTTCTAAATTTTACTAGCACTCGAGTCGAAACCATGAGACAAGTCTATTTCATCATGGTATCATTTGTACCTTAAGTAAATATCACCTTACCAACACAGGGGAAAATTGGGAAAAATTTCTGCAAAGAAATCAATTCTTTCCCCAGCATACCAACCATATCATTTATTTAACTCAGGTTGTTGAAGAATCAAAATCTATTTAGACTCTTCTTCAGGAGATGCATCTTGAAGTATGAATCCATGATGATTCTCTTATGTCTCTCGATGGCCAAGTATACATGATTCTTGTACCATGGGTGACACAAAATAGAAAAGGGTTTGTACCCAAACAGTCGTTAGAATAAATCCTTAGCCGGTTAAAGAACCAGTCGTTGGATAATGTTGATCAGCAGAAAAATCCCATGTGTCCAAAGGTTGATCAAAATCTCAAGGAACAAGGTAAACGAACTAGACAATTTTAGGATAATTGTGGAATTGATTTGAAGAATAAAAGGGTAGGGTGTATGTTGTCCAGAATGATTAGGGACAAACACAAAAAAAGTGAGAGCCCAATACGAATGATACGAGTGGAGGATGAATATTCCTCCGAAAACACAAATGAAGATTGTGAAGAGGACAATCAAACGAAATATGACTTTGTTTCAAATTTACCTCCCTTCCTTCAAAATTGTAAAGGGTTCTCAGGCATTCAGGTTGATTTAAAAGAGAAAATTGTTCAATAGAAACCCTCAGACACAGATTGACAATAGTCGATCCCAAATATAGAACCTAAGTTCTTTTGTGACTACCTAGCATGGGCCCAAAGTTATTATGTGGATGTCCCATATTTACAAATGCACCTTCACCAAATAATGAGACAAAATAAAAAATGGAAAGGGATAACCAACAATTAAACATTGAAGCGCAATAGATCATGTCTCAAGAAAGTAAAAATCCCATAAATGCTAGGGATATTATCGTAAAAATATCCATGAATTTCAGTATTACTATTGGATCAGAACTACACACATCTTCAATTTCGAATACCTAATTTGGGTAACAAGATTTATGGCTTCATTTCAGTCGAATTTGTTTTCTTTTGATACTAGTTGGTTTTTATTATGTTATGTTTTTAGACCAGCTACAAAATCATAGATTTTGTAGGTAGTCTTAATTAAGTTTGATGTGATTTCTAAATAAATTTTATTTTTATTTTAGGTCTCTAAATGAATATAAGGATGCCATCTACGTTGTCAAGATGTTACAAAATGGTGGAGTGTTTTGTTTTTTTTAATTAGCAATAGAACCAAGTTCAAAATAGTTGGTGATATTTTTGGTCATCACAACAAGCTTTGGATAAGTTGTTACAAACACTTTTATTGTAAACTCAGATTAGGATTTGTTATTCAAACTTCTCTATTTTTAAAATATTTACCTCTATACTACGAATATGAGAGTCTATCCCCATTTTTTTTAAATACTCATTTTTTTTTAGTGAAGAATATGGCCAAAATTTTGGGATAATGGACAAGTGAATATTAGAGAAGAACGTGGTGGTCCAGATTGCCTCAGGTTTTACTCCCGTGAGGGAAAGTTCGTTACGTTTCAATATAATATCTTTCATGGAATGATATGTTTCAATTATTCTTGCAATAATATGGTGTTAATTAAAATTAGCTTTTGTCTAGTTTATCCATGCACTGATATTACTAGCATTTATATTTGCTTAGTTTAACTTTAAATTTAATAGTTTGTGGTCCCAACAATTAAGGTTCTTTATGATATAAATCAATTTATCACATATGTTATACCATAAAATTTTTACATATATGATATATTCATGCAGTGATCTATACTATCAATGTGATTGTTTTCGTTTGAACATAATAATTTTGTTTCTTCATAAAGAATCAAATATTATTAGTTGTTCTTTATGTACCTGCATTAAAACCTCAATACCCTGTTGGAATTATTTTCTTCATATGTTTTGCGTTATTTGAATTCCACAACTGTTTTCCATAGTTTTTACTCAATAGACAAGTTGTTGGAAGAGATTTCACATAGGAAGACACAACTAGATGACTTCTTTCACTCCAGGATTGGATAGGTTAGTAAGTTTGTTTCTTTATTTTAATGAATGTGAATCATAATTCTTATCATTTAGTATAAATTATTTGTTCATTAGACTTGAAATATTATCATGAGTTACATTCCTATTATGATTAGATTATGTTTTGATTTATTTGTTAGTTAGTGCATTTAATATAGAATTAGTATAGTATATTCAGTTTCCTTAAATTATAATTTTTCATGAGATTTGGTTCTCTCCTACAATCTTAGTTTTACAAGGTTTCTTGCAAATATTGTACAAATTTATTCTGTATATTTTGTATATAAAATGTGTAAACAGTTAATGCACATAGTAGGTACTTCTCAATAAATACTTAGTTGTTTTAATTTTGTAGTTTAGTTTAGATCCCCTCATCGATCGACGGAGTCGTTAGACCCATCAGGGTGGGTTATCTTAAATGAATTAGGTTATTCTATACAGCCTCAGACTGTACTCTCCCTTCCAGTTGAAGAGCATTCACATATGTTTTTCAAAAAGTGACTAGCAGGATTGTACAACATGTTGGGGTTGGGAAGTGTCATTGTTTCATTACACACTTGCGCATGCACTGACCTTCTTAACACTAGGGGGTTTGAGACCCAAGGTTCGTCCAGAGCATGTCCAACAAAAATCCTTAAGAACTGGCATATAAATCCTCAACCAAGGCCTAGGAATGTCTCACCTGAGATGCAAAGAGGATCACAGATACCATAAGTTCTTGTGTCAGGAATGGAAGATCAAACATAACTACTACAAAAGACATCCATGTAACTCATATTTTATAATATAACAAGGAATAAGAATTAAAACAATACACACACATGTGTTACTTATTCATAACAAACATAGAATAGAGTAAAACTACCATATATTTCTTATTGGACATATTTCATCATATTAGAGATACACATGGTTCTTGTTGACGTCCAAAAGAACAACATAAAATTCCTTCTTGCAAATGGATTGTAAATCATTATTACTTATGTGTGTGTGTGTGTGTGTGTGTGTGTGTGTGTGTGTGTGTGTGTGTGTTTGTATTAGTAATAATACTAAATAGGTGGGATGCCTTTTCGAAAAATAATAAGAGAAATGGCTCCTCTTGTTGAGATCATTATTACCTTATGAAAAATATTTCACAGTTTGAGAATAAGGAGGGAGATCCTAACCCGTTTCTATGTGCAATTGATGGATGTTGGGTGTGTTAGCAATTTGATTTTAAAAAGAGAAAATGTTATTTCATGAAATAAACATTTTAGTTTATTCTTGCTACACCTAGACTTTGATATATTACTCAAACTCTAAGCACAAGCCACATTCAAACTCATGGTATATTTATATATATGGGAAAATGAGTATTATGTTGAATGGTAATTATCCACTAGAAAGGTATATAGGACATGTTATTTTGGTATTAAGTGTTAAATGGGCATATAATTGTTATGAAAATCCATGAGGGGGGGTCGATTCGATTTTGAATATGGGAATGATATGTTATGTTGGATATACAATCGTTGATATTTTTGATGGAACAAAGTATTGGAGGCTAAGTGTGCTCCATGGTTAGCTATGGTTGATGGAATTTAATTTGGAAAGAGGGGAAGTGACGTGAATTTATTGCATGTCATTCTTACCCTACCTTGAAGCCACCACCTTCACTATTCTCCTCGTGCTTGTTTTGGTTTCTCTGGTTAGTAGCACCTCCATTGTGCTCGGCCTTGGCGGAAAAATAATTTTTCTTTGTTAATTGTTTTAACATTCTTATTATAGGTATGGTATTTTAACTCTTCATTCATGAATTGTTAACTCTGCTCTAGGTAAAATTTCTTTGTTGGCTCTTAGAGTTTGCATGTAGAATATGTTTGTTTTCCAAAGTTTACAGTGGATTGTTTGTGGGAATTCTGGTTGTGTAAAATACAGTTTGATTTGGGTCTCTTCTTGTTGGAATATAAGTGTTTCAAACTGGAAATATCATTCAGAATTTTATTTTGTTCTAGGTAGGTGGTTGTGTTGCACCTAGAGAAAATGTTGGTATTATTATGGTATGATTGTTGGAAAATGTCTTATGGTGAATATGTTTAGTTTCACTCATTTCTTGTGATTAAATTTTAAAGGATTTTATTTGTAAAATAAAGGGAATAGTCAAGTTTCATGACTACTTCATAATACCCTTAACTCCTTACCCAGACCTTGGAAAACTAGCAGTCCTTTTGTATTATTGTTACCATTGTTTGAAAATTTATGGAGGCATGTGTATTGTCTTGCGGTCACTTTGGGAAGTTTGTGAAGAAGTTTGTGATGGGAAATAATTGTTTTGGATTTTCTTGTAGCCATTCCTCAAAACCTGCAACCATACGTATGGTCCAGGCCTTGTTTCTCCATCCAATATGTGTCCAAGTGAATAAATGTAAACCTAGATTTGAATTTTTTTTTTATGGTCTCAACCCAACAGTGGAAAAGATTGGTTAGACTCGTAAATTTGTGGCTCGCTTGTTATTTACCCATGAGGGAATTCTGTTGACTTTGAAGCTGATGTGGATTTGATGCCCACTAGGTTCACATTGGGGTTTCTAACCCAATTTATTTTGGTAGTTGTTATTTTGGGTTGTAGTGAAATTTTGTGTGATGCATAGTTGAAAGGTATTACGATTTTTTTTCTCATACTCTCATACTAAATTGATGCATTCTCATTATAATTATGACTGAGTCAAATTTCTTTGTCGACAATATCATATAGGATGCTTTACCAATTTAAAAGGATATCTATGGTTTAAAAAAAAAAAAAAAAAACTTGCAAGTTTGATAATCCTGTAATTTTCCTTAAGATTGGTATTGAGCAGTTTAAAGAAAATTGTGATGCAGGAGCATCTATGACTTCATCAAGTGAGCCAGTGCGTGGAAAGAGAAGAACAGCTGGACAAGCCAGCAAACCCCAAATTTTGAATTCTACCTTGGTATTGTTGCGCCGCCGTTTAACTAAAGGCATTCAAAGCTGAGCGCACTTGCATTGTATTATGGATAGGAAGGCATTTAATGGTTTTAATGATGTTAGATAGAAATTAGCTGTAGATTAGACAGTTTTTACTTCCAGGAGGGAAAACGAATATAGGCACCCTCCTTGTATAATTGAGATGATTATTCAGCATTTTGATAGAAGAGCAAGATAGAGAGCAGAACAGAGAGTTGTGAAGAAACCCCATGTACAGACATTGAATTAATAGGAAAGCTTTGATTCAATTTCATGGATGCGTTTGATCTCTGTGTGTTGTTGATATTATGTTGTTGCATATTTGCTTCTTTATATGCTTATCTTCTATATGCTGCGTATGTGATTTCATATCAGGTTCGAAACCTGAGAGAATGAGTGAATGAGTTTCAATTGTTTCTCTGTTTGAGCCAGGAGATTCATGCATAAAGTGCAGTCGAATTCCTCCGCATAGAGTGAATTGAGGAGGATCTACAGTTAAACTCTCATTCTCGTTCAACCCAGAGTTGATTTGGATTATTCGAGCCGTGCAGGTGAGTGCAGGTAGAACCGAACTTCCAGTAGCAAGTCTGAGAAGAGAAAAGTCGGGTTGTTGTGACTGCGAGTGCATAGAACCTGGAAATCTTCAGCATCGTTGAGGGTTGGTGAAGGTCGAGGTCGAGCACAGGGAGCGTGTCCAAGGGAGCTCTGAAGGAGTCAGAGTTGCAGAAGCTCAAGAGGGATAGCACCTTTGCTTCTCGGTGGGAGCAGGCCCCAATGAAGTTCATACAGAGTGAAGGTGGTAAAGTGGAGAACTCCTTAAGAGGAAGAGAACCGACGACTTGAACCCTTGGAAAATAATTAACCTCCAAGCGCAGGTGGAACACAACTACCATCGCATTTCGGCATATCGGGCTTGGCGAGTGCAAGAGTTGCATGCACGTAGAAATTGCGAGTTGCGATTCCCCAATTAAATTGGAGTCGTTGATCATCGGAGGGACAGGTGGCACAAGATCCCGAGACATCGGGACTCGACACTTCTGCATTTTCAAGTCGAAGGGAGCATGGAGAAACAGTAAAGTCCCGAGTTGCGACGGGTCCCATGGGGATGGAGCAGAGTATAACACGTGGCATCGCACCTCGGCATTTGGGGGTTTGAAAGGTAAGGGGATCACGACCTTTCACCTGCCGATTTCTCGATAGGGAAATCTCCAATACACAGAGGTGTTGACTATTGATATTGGGGATCGGGATTCGGAGTTTCATATTGCACGGGAGGTGCACACAAGGTTCGCGAGTCCGCGAAACCCGATTTCCCGACTAGTGAAGGGGAGATCGCCAAGAGGAGCACTGTGGGTAAAAGACTCCCGAGGGAGTTCAAAGGGTTGCTAACTCTTCGGGCCGAGTCGTTGAAGGTCCTGGTGAGATCGATCGTCCGCCGGAGGGAGGTTGCGTCAAATTGTTTCCATGTCGTGGATACTGTATGTTTAAATGTTAAAGAAAAATGTTTTTTTCACAAACAGAAATTGGTAGGAGTTTTTACATATTAGTTTGGAAATAATTCCCATGGCATACAGTGAATATCCAAATGTTTTTGGTAAAATGATGGTAATGATGATTTTAAAATTAATGAATTTTATTTCATGTAACAGAACAATAATCGTCTCATTCCCATTCATTGTCTCATGTATCACTCATTATGTGCCCACCACCTTCCCAATAAAATTTAATTCATCCTCTGTTATGTTATCTTGAATTTCATTTTTAAGGAAAAAATATTAAAAAGGATTGAATGATGATTTT
>JZKD02S1723805.1:0-10484 GCA_000966675.3 Picea glauca
AGTAACTTAGGTTTGATCATAGCAATAAATTCCTTTTTCATTAAGAAGTTTTCCTCAAAAGTTTCCTTTTATAGGTTTTTTAGACAAGTGTGAGAGTCCTTTTTAATCTGCTTGTGTGTTATTTTTAGAGTGATTCTTTGCAATCTGTTCTTAGGCTAGAAGTTTTCATGGTCTTTACTTGTTGATATTTTTCCTTTTTGGTTTGTGAGCATTCAAATAAAAAAAATCTTTTATTTCTTTGTTTGGTTAAATAGTTGTTGGTTTGCATGAGTAACGAAGAAAAGTCTGTGCTTTCATAAGTTCTTGATGGTTCACATAGACGATAAGTAGCTCGTAGTCGAGTGAAATCCTGTTTTGAGTTTGTTGTTCAAAGATCTTAGAAAATTTTATTTTGAAAAGTTGGTTAAAGAATTTAAAAGAGCAAATCTAAAATTGTCAAGAAGTGTTTTGTTTCCAGCTTTCTGTTTATCTTTCTTTTCATCTCTCAAAACATCAATAGTTTCACTTTCATAACCTTTGACTTAAGACAAGCCATAAAAATCAACGGTAAATCTAAAATTAATTAGAATTTTTATGTTTGTAGGGTCAACCAACTAGTTTAGGGTTAGGGCCTTGAATTAGGTTGGAGATGAAACTCTTCAAGGCCATTAAATCAAACATTGGAGTCTGAGCTAGGGAGTGCTAAAAGTCCAGTATCGTGAAAGTTATTTGGGACCCCCCTCTAACACAGGGGCTAAACATGAGGTCGCGTGCGGAAAGGTAGTGGAGATAACCCCTCCAAATCCGGACCAATTGTAGTGGAGAACACATATAGAGGGCTTGTCTTGGGATTCCATCGATTGCATTTTCCACAGAGCTTTGTGGGTCTCGAATGCGTTTGAGGTCCTCAGTTTTCTTCCAAACCACTTGATTTTGATACCCTTGATAGGTTTTGGGCTCAATACCCTGCTCATTGTGGTCTACCCGACTGCTGACTGTACTCGCCTGGTGACTGTTCACGCATTGGAAACCTAGTTGCCTATCTTTTTTAGAGACATACAAAGGTGACTGCGTGGGTATACCATGGTACCTATGATAGACATCGGGCCATGATTTGTAGAGTATACCCAGATTTTCACTTTCATCGGTAAGTTTCTCTAGTGTTGGTTGTTGTAACTGTTCTTCCAACTAGTTTAGTGTTTGCTTGTTTTATCTTGTAGGGATTTTTTTCTAGTGTGTGTTGTTTTTGAATGAATAGAAACCCCTAGTGTGTCTTTGATCTTCTCACATAGTGGAGGATCATGAGTTCTGTTGGTCACGAAGGCTTCTTCGCCTGCCACCGGTTACACTGGAGCCACCCCCGCCACCGCTAAGGTGAAAGCTAGACCAAGAAGGGTCTTTTGAAGCGACTGGGTCACAGGAAACCACACCTGACCAACCTTTGTTAAAGGACCTTTAGACACCTTTAAAGTGGGTTGTAATGGAAGCAAATCCTATCTCTTCTTCTGGGAATCCTAATATTCCTACCATAGTTGTTGTCACAGGGGGTGTTCCACCTCCTACCCCACCGTTGCCGGTCTGAGCCACCATGGTATCGACTGCCTCTACCACGAGAAGTGGTCTGATCTCGTCTTTGGTGATGACCACTTCTCCTTTCACAAAGAGTGCGACATGCCCTCCATTCTCATACGAGATTCCTAGCATAGGTACAAGCCCTGTACTATCCTACTTCACTTTACAGACTTTAGGTCTGGGGGCAGGGAGCTCTAACGCTCCTCTGTAAGGACCCATGGGGTGTACTTCATCTTCATTTAATGATTTCCATTACGAGGGAAGTCATATACCTCCTTCATCCCCTTCACTCAGTGGTACCCACCAACAATCCTCCAGCCCAAACACACACCATAGTTCACTTGGAGTAGGGAGTCAAGGACTACCTTCTCATAATATTCCGGTAGGGTTGACACCGTTTTCTTTGTTCAATACATTTGATAATAATGCTTTCTCGTCAGCTGCTTTCTCGACCGAGGGAAACCCCAGTTATGGCCAACCTAATCCTATGCAGGGTATTATTGTTGCACAGGGGGAAAACCCAGGAACTTCTTCCACATCAGGACCTTGGAATTCTTGGCAAGGATCAATTCCCTCATCAGGAATGCCGATCCGGGGCAATTCTTTTCACAACCAATGGAACCCCGGGCAAAGTGAAATACCTATGCCCATGGGATCGACATGGGGAAACCCTTCCCAAATTCCTCCGAATGTAATGCATGCCCAACCATCTACGTCCTATTTCGAGAATTAGTCAATGATATCTCCTCAAATGAAAAATCCGTACGCTGGTCATGGACATGGTTTTTACCAGAACCCCGACCAACAACCCAACTTTTCCTGGAAACTTGGTGCCAGTCAAACTCCAGGCCCCTTTTAACATGGTAATCATCAACAACAACCAAAACTACCTTTCTTGGCAACCTTACATTTTCCAGACTTGACAAGGTTTTTGAATGACCCCATCTGTCACGATCCACATTGGCCCCCTATGCCAATGAAATTTCCTTCGGACATACCAAAGTTCGAAGCCAAGCCTAACGAAGATCTAGGGGATCATGTGACCACCTTCCATATTTGGTGCTCATCTGATTCATTAAAAGATGACTCCATACAATTGCGATTATTTCAACGCACTCTCATTGGGAGTGCTGCGAAATGGTACATCGAGATCGACCGCTCGATATATTATTCCTTCGATGAGTTGGAAATGTAATTCCTAAACAATTTCCAATTACCTGTGAGATACGACACTGACACATAATTGCTGACCAATTTCGAACAGACAAAAGTGGACCATATCTCTGACCACATCCGAGAATGGAGATGCCAGAAGAGTTTGATTAAGGTACCAGTCTCACTAGCATTCTTTCTTGAGTGGTTCCTTAAGTCTTTGGTCCCCCAGCTATCCAAAGACGTCGCAACGTTGGGAGTGTTTTTCGAAGAATATGCCATCATGAGAGCTCAACAACTTGAACTCATTTATTCTCAGTCTGGTTTACTATACGAGATTTTTCTAGATGCACCATGATCCATAGTTGATAAAACCAGACAGAGAGCTGGACCACATGCCGATGGTATTGTAGGTTCAACACAAACCAAGCTTGCTGAACAACTGACAAAACAATTGCAACAATTGTCTATACAACACACAACGGCCAACCAAACTACTATTTCAACTACTCTCCCTACCCAAACGTCAGATGTACACAATGTTCAATTGACAAATCNAGTAACTTAGGTTTGATCATAGCAATAAATTCCTTTTTCATTAAGAAGTTTTCCTCAAAAGTTTCCTTTTATAGGTTTTTTAGACAAGTGTGAGAGTCCTTTTTAATCTGCTTGTGTGTTATTTTTAGAGTGATTCTTTGCAATCTGTTCTTAGGCTAGAAGTTTTCATGGTCTTTACTTGTTGATATTTTTCCTTTTTGGTTTGTGAGCATTCAAATAAAAAAAATCTTTTATTTCTTTGTTTGGTTAAATAGTTGTTGGTTTGCATGAGTAACGAAGAAAAGTCTGTGCTTTCATAAGTTCTTGATGGTTCACATAGACGATAAGTAGCTCGTAGTCGAGTGAAATCCTGTTTTGAGTTTGTTGTTCAAAGATCTTAGAAAATTTTATTTTGAAAAGTTGGTTAAAGAATTTAAAAGAGCAAATCTAAAATTGTCAAGAAGTGTTTTGTTTCCAGCTTTCTGTTTATCTTTCTTTTCATCTCTCAAAACATCAATAGTTTCACTTTCATAACCTTTGACTTAAGACAAGCCATAAAAATCAACGGTAAATCTAAAATTAATTAGAATTTTTATGTTTGTAGGGTCAACCAACTAGTTTAGGGTTAGGGCCTTGAATTAGGTTGGAGATGAAACTCTTCAAGGCCATTAAATCAAACATTGGAGTCTGAGCTAGGGAGTGCTAAAAGTCCAGTATCGTGAAAGTTATTTGGGACCCCCCTCTAACACAGGGGCTAAACATGAGGTCGCGTGCGGAAAGGTAGTGGAGATAACCCCTCCAAATCCGGACCAATTGTAGTGGAGAACACATATAGAGGGCTTGTCTTGGGATTCCATCGATTGCATTTTCCACAGAGCTTTGTGGGTCTCGAATGCGTTTGAGGTCCTCAGTTTTCTTCCAAACCACTTGATTTTGATACCCTTGATAGGTTTTGGGCTCAATACCCTGCTCATTGTGGTCTACCCGACTGCTGACTGTACTCGCCTGGTGACTGTTCACGCATTGGAAACCTAGTTGCCTATCTTTTTTAGAGACATACAAAGGTGACTGCGTGGGTATACCATGGTACCTATGATAGACATCGGGCCATGATTTGTAGAGTATACCCAGATTTTCACTTTCATCGGTAAGTTTCTCTAGTGTTGGTTGTTGTAACTGTTCTTCCAACTAGTTTAGTGTTTGCTTGTTTTATCTTGTAGGGATTTTTTTCTAGTGTGTGTTGTTTTTGAATGAATAGAAACCCCTAGTGTGTCTTTGATCTTCTCACATAGTGGAGGATCATGAGTTCTGTTGGTCACGAAGGCTTCTTCGCCTGCCACCGGTTACACTGGAGCCACCCCCGCCACCGCTAAGGTGAAAGCTAGACCAAGAAGGGTCTTTTGAAGCGACTGGGTCACAGGAAACCACACCTGACCAACCTTTGTTAAAGGACCTTTAGACACCTTTAAAGTGGGTTGTAATGGAAGAAAATCCTATCTCTTCTTCTGGGAATCCTAATATTCCTACCATAGTTGTTGTCACAGGGGGTGTTCCACCTCCTACCCCACCGTTGCCGGTCTGAGCCACCATGGTATCAACTGCCTCTACCACGAGAAGTGGTCTGATCTCGTCTTTGGTGATGACCACTTCTCCTTTCACAAAGAGTGCGACATGCCCTCCGTTCTCATACGAGATGCCTAGCACAGGTACAAGCCCTGTACTATCCTACTCCACTTTACAGACTTTAGGTCTGGGGGCAGGGAGCTCTAACGCTCCTCTGTAAGGACCCATGGGGTGCACTTCATCTTCATTTAATGCTTTCCATTACGAGGGAAGTCATATACCTCCTTCATCCCCTTCACTCAGTGGTACCCACCAGCAATCCTCCAGCCCAAACACACACCATNTTTGAACAATCCTGCATCTGTGAATGTGTATATGATGAGAGGTGATTCTTTTATATTGACTAGAGCACATGACTACAGTAAGCCAAGCACCTCTGAGAAAGGAAAAGAAGCTGAAATCCCATCTCTTCCTCTCCAGATTGAGAAGACTTTGGGAAAAACAATGACACACATCCCAAAAGGTGTGTTCAAGAAATATTCTCACAACCCAAACACAAGGGCCACCTAGAACTATTCTGTGGTGGAGGATTTATCTCAAACCCCTTGTGCGATGTCCACTTTGAAGGTCCTCCAGAGATGCCCTTCCCAGAGGAAAGATTTGTCAGCCTCTTTAGGATCTGCTGAGACTTGTAATCTGGGTACAATCATGCTGGATACAACCAACTTAAAACCTTGTCTCCCTTACTGCGCAACATTTCAGATAGTAGTGGCTTACCCCATGAAAAATTTTACTCGGAACATTTTCCGCATGGTGGTTGATGAGGGCGCCTCGACATGAATCATGTCGTTGGCATGTTGGAAGGCCATTGGCCAGCCCGTTTTGTCTCTGTCACCTACTCTTCTTACCGCTTTAGATGGTCATTTGTTTCGACCACATGGAATCATCCCCTCTTTCCCCGTGCAGTTAGGAGGGAAGACTGTGTACGTCAAGGTATAAGTATTCGACGCATCCCTCGACAACAATCTCTTGTTAGGTAGGAGTTGGACCTACGCCATGCAAGCAGTGGTCACTACAGTTTTTCAGGTCTTGTTGTTTCCACACGAGGGTCAGATCGTGATCATTGATCAATTGTCCTTCTCCAGACCTGACCCTTCATTGGGGGCATCCGCGGTCTCGATGATTGATAATCCCCAACTAGGCATCGTCAACGTAGGGGTTTCTTTGTGCCCACCTTTGATGGGTACTTTCGATTACCCACCTCCTCAAGGTGATGTCAAGTTCATATCAAAGCACCATAAGGTTGAGATTTTTCAAGTTTTGTCATTTCGCACGACTTACTTCAACGATCCTTGGATTATTCCTTCCCCATTGGCCACGATGGAAGGGACAGGGCACCATGGTATGTCCATGCCCTTGTCCATGGCAGAGGCAACGTACTCTTTAGTCCAGCAAGCTTTAGCCGACACCGATCCGACTCCTGCACAAGAGTTAGATCTGATCCAAGAGCCTATTTGGGCTCAAGGTTCTCTCACTGATACCGATTCGTTAGACTTAGTCTTGCCCTTAGATGAAGAAATCATTGAAGCAATGACTACTCCGAACAAACCCTGGGACGATCTTCATCACATATCATACTTCCTCCCAGAGTTAAGCAGAATTGAAGCAGGGGAATTCACCTTGACTATGACTGGAGATAGGTCTTGTCCTATCAATCCCTTGGATACACATGAGGTTTATGCCGAGGGTAATATGGAAACTATCACTGAAACTATACCGATTAATACCTCCAGAACCCCTGGCATCATGGAGAATGTTTTCGTCGAAGCTGACTATTCCCCCTAAGAGATTCAAATCTACACAGACTTATTTAAATAATTCCACGACGTTTTTGCCTGGTCTTATGAGGAAATGCTAGGCATTGATCCAAAAATAGTCGAACATGAAATCACAACTTATCCTGATGCCAAGCCAGTTCGGCAGAAGCTTCGTCCAGTTAATTCCAGGAAAGAAACAACTATTAAGGTTGAAGTAGAGAAACTGCTCAAAGCTAATTTTATCTATCCTGTCCATTTGACCCAATGGGTGTCAAATCTCGTGCCGATCAACAAGAAACAGGGTACGATTCACGTATGTATGGACTTCCGTGATTTGAACAAGGCCTGTCCAAAAGATAATTTTCCCACACCATTCATTGAGCATATAGTCGATGAATGTGCAGGTTCCAAGGCATTTTCTTTCATGGATGGTTTTTCGGGATATACTCAGATACAAATCAAACTCGAAGACCAACACAAAATTGCATTCATTTGTCCATGGGGTACATTTGCCTATCATAAGATGCCTTTTGGTCTCAAAAATGCTGGAGCTACCTTCTAGCGGGCCATGTCTTTTGCTTTCCATGATCTCAAGCATATATTCGAAGCCTATTTAGATGATTTAGCATCACACTCTCGTAAGAGAGATGATCATCCCACACACCTTTGAATTATCTTTGAGCGATGTCGCTACTTCCAGATTCGCTTGAATCCCAACAAATGCAATTTTTGCATGACGTCAGGCTGTTTGTTAGGTTTCATAGTGTCAACAATAGGGATCATGGTCGATCCTCTCAAGGTTGAGGAAATATTTCAGTTGCCTCCCCCACATACAATCCTTCATCTTAAGAGTCTACAAGGAAAGGCGAAATTTTTGAGGCATTTCATCACAAACTATGCCGAGATCACAAAGGGCTTTATGCTCTTACTGAAGAAAGACATTACTTTTCATTGGGATGATTCCGCTCAACGCTCCTTCGAAGCGTTGAAACATGCCCTCACAACTGCCCCTCTGCTTCGGCCACCCAATTATAACAAAGATTTCTTATTATACTTGGCTGCAACAGAGTCAACCATCAACATGGTCTTAGTTCAGGAAGATGATTTTCTCTTAGAATATGTGATCTATTACCTGAGCCGAGGCCTCATGGGAACGTAACTCAATTATTCTCATATCAAAAAACTTGCGTTGGAAGAAATCCATGTTGTCCAACGGTTCCGTCATTATATTTTGTTTCGCAATACCACCGTCATTGCTGTTGTGAATCCATTTCAATACGTGTTGACACGACGGGTAATCAATGAAAAGATCAGTAGATGGATAGTCATCCTCCAGGAATTTGACTTAGATTTCGTTTCGGCGAAATCCAAAAAGTCACTGGTCGTTGCGGAACTTATCTCGGAACTTTCAGTCGAGTTAGGTGATGTTATGCTCGAAGAATTGCCTATTCAAGGAGATATGTTTTTGATAGCATCTTTAGACCCTTGGTATGGAGATATTCTTGTCTATCTCCAGACTTTGAAGTGCCCAGCCTCTGATTCTCATGATGAACGTCACCATATACATCATTAGGCCAAGAATTATCTCATCCTCAAGGACACTCTCTATCGTCGAGGTGTAGATTGCATTCTTCACCGATACCTCACTCATCAAGAAGAGAAAATCGTGCTTAACGATTGCCATACTGGAGCATGTGGCGATCATTTTTCTGGGTTGGCAACAACCCAAAATATTTTACGAGCCAGTTACTTTTGGCTGACACTAATCAAATATTGTATCGAATCGGTCAAGAAGTGCCACTCATGTCAGATCTTCTCTCGGAAGATGAAGGCACATCCCGCTCCCATGTTTCCTGTCATCACAGTTGGTCCCTTCACCAAGTGGGGGATTGATTACACTAAATGCAACTGTCCTTCAGCAAGGGGGCACCATTATATCATTGTAGCCGTAGACTACTTCACGAAGTGGGTCGAAGCTATGCCAATGTTTAAATATGATGGAGAGACTACAACTCTCTTTTTGTTCAACCAGATAATTACAAGGTTTGACGTCCTGAGAGAGATTGTCACTAACCATGGCAATCACTTTCAGAACCAAATGATGACCGAATTAACATCAAAGCTTGGGTTGCAGCAAGAACATTCGTCACCCTACTACCCCCAAGCGAATGGTCAGGTGGAAGATGTAAATAAATCTCTTAAGACCATCCTATAGCGAACGATCAATTCAACCAAGTCAAATTGGCATTTGATGTTATACTCGACATTATGGGCTTACCAAACGTCTGTTAAGACTGCAACCGGTTTCTCACCTTTTCAACTCGTTTACGAAATGGAAGCAGCCTTGCCTATAGAATGTCAGATCCCGTCCCTAAAATTGGCAGTACAGTTACTACCAGACACTTCTCCACTTGAAGAGCAATTATTATACCTTGAGCGGCTCAATGAGAAGCATCATGATGTAGCCCTGGCCAATGACTCTCATAAACAAAAATTTAAGTGTCAGTATGATCAATTTGTTCCTCCTCAAATTTTCTCTAAAGGCGACCTTGTCCTGGTCTATGACCAGGATAAGGACTCCTTGGGGGTAGGCAAATTCAAACCCATGTGGTTCAGACCTTTCATCGTAAAAGAGATTCTAAAAAAAGGCACATATCATCTGGTAGACTTTGAGGGAAATGCTTTGGTGGAGCCTAGAAATGGGCTCTACCTCAAGAAGTATTACTCATAAGTAGGTCACCTTGGGTAACTTTTTGTAACATATGTATAGTCTTTGTACTATTACTTTCTGGTTTCTTTTGGTTTTATGGACGTGTCATTTTTGATGTTATCTTTTGTCACTGTGGTAGATGTCAAGTGAATCAGAGGTGTTCATTGATACAGACGATGCTAGCCGACACACTCGGAGGCTTGCCTTCACAGCTTGGGTAATTTTTACACCTCAGGGCTAGTTATTATCCTCGGGAGGTATATGTTTAGGCGACACCACAAATAATGTTTTCGAATACAGTGCAGTTATTGAGTTGCTTCGTGATGCTCTGTCATTTGGTATCTCTCACCTCCGGGTCTATTTAGATGCTCAACTGGTTGTGTATCAGTTAAATAGAGTCTACCATGTTCATGATCCTACTTTACACCGACAATTCCTTAGGGTACGTCTCTTAGAACAAAGCTTTGATTATATTACATATTTTCATGTTCCTAGGAGATTAAATCAAGTCACGAATACTCTAGCTAATCAAATCTTAGATTGGCATCTCGCACACATATAAGAAATACATACAAATGCACATGTAAATACATTTTTAAAGGCAAAAATAATCCATAAGACATAAAAATCCATATATAATATCAAAATCATCATAGTACATAGTTGGGTGCATGCGCCTCAAAAATATGACCAGTAACGAGTCATGGGGATTATTCCCTCAAAAAATATATACAAGTAGTGCCCTCAGCACGTGAAAAGTCCAACCTAACTAAGGATGGAGCCTGTGGGCCCTGTTGTAATAATCAACGACATTTTCCAAACGCTGAAAAAGCCGGACCCATGTCTGGGGTTCCCCCACTACGTGAGGCTGCATAGATGGTGGGGACTATGTGAGTGAGCGAGCTAAAATTTCTCTCTACTAATCTCAGAACCCTCTCAGCCTCACCGACTGGAATCTCTCCTACTGCTGCTAGTCCCCCTGCGACGGTGAGTGCGGCCCCTGGCCAAGGATGTCGCCTGTTCCTCGCATAATCCGCTGGTCACACTGGTCCCACATCTACACATAATAGACACATATCTGTCAAATGCTTTGGTATAAAAAAATATGATATATATAAAAAACAACATAAAAATTACATATGTTTAACAAAAAA
>JZKD02S1723805.1:39729-50808 GCA_000966675.3 Picea glauca
TGCCAAAGAGATGTATGATGCCTTCGAAACATTGTACTAGTGTGTGAACATATCTAGGAATATTCTCCTTAAGAACAAACTCACCTCTACCCACACGAGCAAAATAGATACAATAGCAAGCTATCACATGAAGATTGTAGTGTTGAGATATTATTGTTGTGATTGGAGACATAGTTGAGTATAATGAGATAATTCAGATTTTTCTTATTGTCTTTAGTCCACTATCACACAATTGTTTCCAAGTTATCTATGATCAAGACAAGTTACCTAACTTCGAGTGGTTATGGGATGCTTTATTGGAGAAGATATGAGACTACAAGAAGTCTCAACTAGTTATGAGGATGTTCTAGACCTAGCCCTCATCGGGAAGGTGAGGAAGGGTTGAAAGAAAGGGTTTGGAAAGGGTCAAAATAAGAAACAAGACTCAATATCTTCTAACCACTAGAATAAGGATTTGATCCATATAAAATACTTCAACTACAACAAACATTGCCATTATTCTTCTCAGTGTCCTAAGAAGAAGGGAAAGGGTATGCAACAACAAAAAGTACAATTTGTAGGAAGTGTTAATGGTCCATGTGTGGATGAGTTGACTGTTATGCTTGATACAACCTTTTCCATGTCTTTGTTCCTTTCCACAAACTCAATTTCATGTTTTGGATAATGTGGATAGTGGATCTTCAAGACATATGACTTATGATATAAATATCTTCACCATGTTTCAGTAGCAAGAGGGAGTAATTCTTTTGAAGCTGGGTGGTGATGCCACATATAATATAAAGGGATTGGGATCCATGTCATTCCATATGTCTTTATATGATGTTGTTTATTTAGATCATATCTTGTATGTTCCTAATTTAACGAAGAGTTTGTTTTCAATTTCTTGCATGAAATTACAGTGTTTCATTATGGTTGATGGTCAACAAGTCAACATTAGAGACAATAGCCATGGATATGGTCAAGTTTTGGCCAAAAGAATGCAAGAAGATTGCCTTTACAAGCTATTCGTAAATCTGATTGAGGAAGTGTGGATGGATGCCATGATAGATGAGGGTTTATCTAGCCTTGATCATACTCTTACTCTAGAGAGTTTCTCTATCGTTGAGGAGAAAATTACAAAACCATTTGTGAAATCAATGATTGATTCCTTGATTGCGGTTGATGAGTGTATGTAATATTAACAAGATACGGTTTTTATAGAAGGATTATCTTAACGAGATGTACTTACTCTTACTCTCCTTGGCTTCTCAACAACATAGTGACTACGAACCATTCCCCTTAAATTCTTCTACTTGCAATTATTGTTCTCAATATGGATTTCTCTATCCAATTTAATACCCATGGCTATTCACAATGCACCTTAGTGCAGCCCAATTTTCCTCGAAGCATACAAATACTACTTTCTCTAATATAAGTCTTGAAATCAACAAACAAACTCCTTATTCATGTTTCTCTTTGCAACAACAAGCTACAATTAACATGTTTCTCCTCATCTTTCAATTCTTCAAATTCCCTTGACCCACAAGATTCAAAAATCATATACAAGATATAATACCACTCTAATGTGATGAGTAAACACAGTTAACCCAAAATCCATGTAATCTTAAGAGGAGTTTCCAAAGGGAATATATAACAACCTTGATTGTCAATGTTCTGAACAAGTACCTCGTACACATTACACATTAAATCAAATAGATTGTTATTTCATTGTGGAAGCATTATTTAACGATTACACAACACGTTCTTACAACTTGACGATAAAATGGTCCTCATATCATTTCAAATACCCACATACATGAAAATACATTGACGTCCTTGCAATCCCTCATGCAATCTCAAATACTTTCAAGAATTCAAATGCATTGACATACTTGTCATCTCAAATACTCAAAATGATATAAATGCATCAATGTGGCAATAATCCCTCAAACACAACACCCGCTCATAATCTAGTTATGGAATGATCATTAGATCATCTCAAATACTTGTAGGCATGCAATCCCTTGGATCATTTTAAATACCTAAAAGCATACAAAGGAGAATATATAATCATAAAACATATTCCAAGACACTACAAGATATAGGTATCCAATTATTAGTCTTCTAAACTAGCACCAAGACCTAGCACATATTTCAATGTTCTACTAACATGACAAATGATAGATCTAAATGCACAGTTTGCCTATAATCCCCTATCCACAACACTCACTCACAATCCGATGAGTCCTCAAATCATCTCAAATTCTTGTAGGCATGTGAATCCACCAAGATGCTTATAATCCCTTAGATCATCTCAAGTACCCACGTAGACAAAAATGACTTACAAATGTATTGATGTCCCTATAATCCCTTGAATCATCTCAAATACCCACACATACATCGTATAGTCCCTCAAATAATCTCAACACTTAGATGAGGAAGAGGAAGGACCATATCAAATACACACATGAATACATATGCAATGATGTGCTTGTAATCCCTTGGATCATCTCAAATCCATGCATTGTGTTGTTAGCCATGTAGGCTTACAAATCCACTAATGTGGTTATAATACCCATATGTATACAAAGGGCCTACAAATGCACTATGTCCCTCTCGTCCCTCAAATGATCTCACATAATTGCACTAATGTCCCTGTCTCTAATCATCTCAGCCCACAAAGGAGGGTCGCCCATCTCAAATACCCATAAACTATTTAAGTGCATAAATAAAAGAGAAAAATGTCACCCCACAACCAGTAGACCATTATTTTAGTCAAAAAGAGATGCAAGAACCTCTTTGGATACCCTCATTGGGATATCTTTATTTATTAAAACTTATACATTACCATTCACTAATCCTCACAAACACTATGAAATAAAAAGTTTAATAATAGTAAAACCTATTCAAAAGAACTAAAAAATAAGTTTCCATGCAATTCTTATCCCTATATGTTATGTGTAAGCACACAAATAAAAAAAACTGATGGTGAGCGTGAAATCCTGCATCCTAGCATTACAAACGGTACCAGATGATGGTGAGCGTGAGGTGGAGAAATGGATAAAGTTGAAGGTGGGATTGAGAGATTTCTTGCAAAAGCCAATCAAGATTTTGTTGGAACGAGATTTATCTGTTAGCTGTTTTGGAAAGGAATCAAGATTTTTCTGCAAAGGAATCAAGATTTTTTTGTGTCCTCTTCATTTTGGTATCAGCTCCTTTTAACGGTCGAGGAGGGGCGGAATTTATATATGTTTGAATTTCCATTGCACTTGTTTGTTCAAGTCCTCCTCCCCTATCAATTGCAGAGTGTCTATATTTGTCTGTTTGTGTCTCTGCATTGTCTGTATCTTACAAGAGCAAGGACGGAAGATGGATCCGGGACGCCCATAGCAATGACAGTTTGTTATTTATAGCCAACAATGACAATTTGTTATTTATGATTCTAGTCTAAATTAGGAGTAAAAATAACCCGATAGATAGACAAAGTCTATTCTCAATCAGATAGAGAGAGTCTAGTCTCAATCAGAGTAAGAATAACCCGATTATGATTATTGCTTATAAAGATGCGGTGGAGTGCGATGAACAGACAAGCCCCAGGTTTGGTCACATGCAAATTATCTGGCCTAATATCAAACAATAAACACCCAGGCCCATGGCAGGTATGTCTCTGCATCCATTTTTAATATATAGTTATTAGATTCATGCTTTTCTTGTTTTTATTCATCATTAGTAGGGTTATTTTGTCTTTCTTTGTTATTAATAGACTCTTCCTTCTTCAATGAGTTTCAGACATGGTAACCATCGTAACCATAACAGAGAAAGAGATTATTTAGGAATATCAAGAAATACTTAAAGATGACTCCATCCCAGGCCACTCCAAAATGCCAAAAATTACATCTGAGTCCTTTTCTATCTGAGAAGAAATAATAGTAATGCCCAAAATTATTATTGTTTTGATTTCCATGATTTTCTTGACACTACAGTACAAATATTTATAAGTTTTCTAGTTGTGGGATCTGCGTGCAAGTCTCAGGCTTAGCTTCCCTGCATGAACTCCTTCTTTCTCACCCCATGAATCTCATCTCATCCCTTGCCTATTCAGTAAACACACCCCATGAATCTTATCTCATCCCATCTGATCGCCATGTCCAACCTGCCATGCCATGCCATATCGCCCATCGCCCTGTCCGTCCGTCCTGTGCCCATTAAAAAACCCCAATTATGACTTGCTTGATATATAACTAGCTCTAGTTGGATTTGACAACTTTTATTCTTAGTTGGATGCCTCCTTTTTATTTTTCTCTAATTTTCCCTTTATACCAACTTCACTATGTCTACTTTGAAGATTAAACTGGTAAACAGTGTGCCAAGAGTTATAGCCCAACTCAGACTTTGTTCTATCTATTCATTCGTTCTAGTCCGCCCGGAGTTATCGGAAGAAAGAAGCCCAACTTTAAGAAGGTTTCCCCACAAATTTTGAGTTCCCTTCCCATAGAGTGTTCTCCCAATAATAATCCCATCTCTAAGGTTCACAAAGAAACAATTGGGTGGCCAGCTCGAAGGTTAAAGCAACGAATAGTATGCGCCAACATGGGAAAGAAAAACAAGAGAAAATAATATCGAACTATTTTAGATCGGATGTGGGTCTCGTGAACTTTTGTCATTCCATAGATTAATAGCAACGTGTATGAAAATGTTGAACGGGTATTAATCCTGAATCGTGGCTGGCTTACGGCTACTAAATGCTATTATCGTGAATCTTGTGATACGTTGGGTTTATTTGTTATCTTCGTGTATGGGCTTAACTGTAAAATATTTAAAACCCATATACTGGGATTCCCTTGTATTATGATCGTGAGCCCAGAGGCGGCTAAATTCGTCCTAATAAGCCATGCTCACCTGTTTAAGACCACATTTCCAGCGAGTAAAGAAGCGATGTTAGGCCCACGGGCCCTTTTCCTTCACCAGGGTGATTACCACGCACGCCTCGGGAGGCTGGTCTGGCTGGTCCTCAATTCCTTTCTCCCCGACAAGATTCATTCAATTGTTGCAGACATTGAATCTATTGCTCTCCACGCCTTGGATTCATGGGAAGACTCCACAATCAACACGTTTCAAGAAATGAAGAGAGTAAAATCAATATACCCACTCCTTCACTTTCTCTTTTATTTTCTTTCTGCTTTATTAGAATGAGTGTTGTAATATAGAAAATTGGGCTTTGGGTTTTGCAGTATGCTTTTGAGGTTGGGCTCCTTTCGATATTCGGTAGCGAGTGCCACAAATTTTTCGACAAAGAGGAGCTTAAGCAGTATTACTACATGGGGGAAAAGGGATACTTCCAGCGTGTAGTAAACACAAAACAGATGACAAATGAATCATAGGATCATCCACAGGCTCCAGAGATCCTCGTAATCCTTCGTCCTGACCATAAATTTCATCCTAAAATCATGATGCATAGCAACCATGAAATCTCCTGAATTACACCCCATTCCCATTAGTAGTGCCAACAAAGCAGCCCTATGTTTTCACATTGTAATCAAAAGAAACTTTGAATGCTCCTTTGATATATTATTTCTACAAAGCATTGGGATCGTGTAGACTATGGCACATATTAGGGCTATCCCTCTCTTATGGATATTCCACATTCCTTTTTGTACCTCCCAGGTTTCCCAAATTCTCCTCAAAATAACCCTAATCAAAATAACCTTAACAGAAAATAATGTGCCTCCTAGGTTTCCCAAATTCTCCTCAAAATAACCACTTGAACAAAGAAGAAATTGCTTTCCAAGTTTCCCAAATTCTTCAAAACTTCCACTCTAACAAAAACGAAATTGCCTTCCAGGCTTCCCAAATTCCCTTCAAAACCAAGGATTTCAGAATTATGAAATCATGTGGTAATCAAATGATATCATGTAGCCTAAATTACTCATGTTGATGTAAATCATGATGCAACCTAAATTTGTTTCAAGGTGGTTCCCTGTATTTAAACGTTCACAACTTCTTCGTACCACTTGTATATAGTTAAACTTCTTCGTTCCACCTGTATATAGTTAAGGATTCAGGATTGAATTTAAACTATGGCAGTTCCATATGTATGCAAAAGGCACAGACTAAATTGCACCCAGGTCTTGTTATGATATGTTAGATAATACCTATATGGTATCTTTCACTTCCATATGTATGCAAACTGCACATCAATTTTATTTACTGAATATTTTTTAAGATATGTGTTAAATATATTGTACCCTCAACAGACTAACCGTACACTGCCAGCTGTACTAGACAGTTGTACTTTCTATTTCTGTCTTGCTTGAACATATATAAGCTCAACTATCTCCTATTGTTTGCATCTCTTCAGAACTCTTCAGTACTTCAACTTACTTCAGTTCTGTTCTGTACTTCTTCATACATTTGAATATACTATTCTTTTCTCTCTGCATTTCTCTGTGCTTCACAATTTATCATGGTATCAGAGCTTCAACAGTAAGCCTCTTCACACAGTCGGGAGAGCAACACGATCCTCACAGCGCAGAGCTTACACGCATCTTGAGAGCACGCGACACAGTCTTTTCACAAGGCTTGGAGAGCTGTCCGTAATACTCTTTAAAGATCGCCGTAACAAGCTTGCGGAGGAAGCAGAGCGTACAACGCTCGAAAGATCCTGGATGAAGAGAACGCAGAAGAAGAAACCCTAAAGATTATTGTAATCTTTTTAAGAATCGTCAAAGATTGATGAAGAAAATCCGGAGGAGGCGAGAAATTTTAAAGAACTCGAAAATTTCCCTCACATCTGTTAAAGATTGAAGCACAGAACGAAGAATTTGTGAAATTCCTTCAATTCTTTGAAAGATTCATGAATCTTTTTTCCGCAGGAGAAAATTTTGTTAAATTCGGGAAAGATCACGTCAAACACGCAAAGAACAACCATTAAGGCTGCAAGATTCATCTTGCGAACAGATCCGAGGCGGGAAACCAGTACAAAAGGGAAGAAGGAGAGCACGGAAAAGGCAAAAGAATTTCAGCCGTCAGATCTTGAACACAGGCCCGACAGTCGTTGGATCAACGAGAAGGTGCACGAGGTTTAGTCCTCTGCAGTGCATAGGAGTGATTTCGACTTGTAAAGTCGCGAAATCCCGATGTCATCTTGACCATCCATCAAGAGACACGTGGCGAGATCCTATTCCATCGCAAAATCTCGAGTTGGACCAGCAAAGGAAACTGCTCTCCACAAACTCCAATATGCGATATCGCGATATCCCGAGAAGGCTTCTGAGCCGTTCATCTCTCCTGGACACGTGGCGAACATCGCAGCGCCCGTCGACATTTCGGCATTCGGGGTTTCAATTTGTCAAAGAAACTTGACAGCGCAACTCGCGAAATCGCGATACGCGAAATCCTGATCAGATCTCAACCATTCATCTCTCCCGGACGCGTGGCGCAAATCCGACGACTCAGAAAAAGTCCCGAAGAGGAAAGCGCCATCGACATATCGGGATTCGGAAAATCGTGAAACCTGAGAACAAGTGATTGGGGTTTCTTTCCAGTGAAATCCCCGACGCAAATCTAACCGTCCATCTGTTCAAGACACGTGGCAGAGATCAAAGCTTTCGGAAAAATTCCTGATAAGCGACTTCATCGGCTTTTTGTGATTCGGAAAATCTCGGATCCAGGAGACGAGAAGTCTGGAACATTTCAAATTGCGATATCCCGAGGAGAAATTAGGACCGTCCATCTGTTAGGACACGTGGAGGCGATCAAAGCGATTCGAGAAAAGTTTCGACAAGAAAGGGTCATCGACATTTCGGGATTCGAGAGACCAAGAGGTCGCACGTTTAAATCGCGAAGTCGCGAGGAAAGCACACGACCGTCCATTTGCTGGGATGCATGGCAAAGATCAAAGCAATCGGGAAAGTCCTGAAAGGAAATGCGCCAATCGGTAAATCAGAGATCGGGAAATCAAAGGGACAGAAGAACTTGTCATCAGGAATCATGAAATCCCGATTCGCGATATCCCGATACGATCTGGACCGTTGAAAAGTCCAAAGGTAATTTTTCGCGTTTCGGCGATTTGTAAGCCAAAGAAACAGGAAAATCCCGTAGCGCTTTAAAAGAAAAATGCGTGGTCACATTGCAAGGAGACCAAAGAGCCAATTCAAGCCCGATAAGCTCCCATCGACCATCGACAAATCGACGTTCCTGAGATCGGAGGTAAATACGCACTTTTCCCTCTATTTCTTCTGCAATTTTTNCAGAGATCCTCGTAATCCTTCGTCCTGACCATAAATTTCATCCTAAAATCATGATGCATAGCAACCATGAAATCTCCTGAATTACACCCCATTCCCATTAGTAGTGCCAACAAAGCAGCCCTATGTTTTCACATTGTAATCAAAAGAAACTTTGAATGCTCCTTTGATATATTATTTCTACAAAGCATTGGGATCGTGTAGACTATGGCACATATTAGGGCTATCCCTCTCTTATGGATATTCCACATTCCTTTTTGTACCTCCCAGGTTTCCCAAATTCTCCTCAAAATAACCCTAATCAAAATAACCTTAACAGAAAATAATGTGCCTCCTAGGTTTCCCAAATTCTCCTCAAAATAACCACTTGAACAAAGAAGAAATTGCTTTCCAAGTTTCCCAAATTCTTCAAAACTTCCACTCTAACAAAAACGAAATTGCCTTCCAGGCTTCCCAAATTCCCTTCAAAACCAAGGATTTCAGAATTATGAAATCATGTGGTAATCAAATGATATCATGTAGCCTAAATTACTCATGTTGATGTAAATCATGATGCAACCTAAATTTGTTTCAAGGTGGTTCCCTGTATTTAAACGTTCACAACTTCTTCGTACCACTTGTATATAGTTAAACTTCTTCGTTCCACCTGTATATAGTTAAGGATTCAGGATTGAATTTAAACTATGGCAGTTCCATATGTATGCAAAAGGCACAGACTAAATTGCACCCAGGTCTTGTTATGATATGTTAGATAATACCTATATGGTATCTTTCACTTCCATATGTATGCAAACTGCACATCAATTTTATTTACTGAATATTTTTTAAGATATGTGTTAAATATATTGTACCCTCAACAGACTAACCGTACACTGCCAGCTGTACTAGACAGTTGTACTTTCTATTTCTGTCTTGCTTGAACATATATAAGCTCAACTATCTCCTATTGTTTGCATCTCTTCAGAACTCTTCAGTACTTCAACTTACTTCAGTTCTGTTCTGTACTTCTTCATACATTTGAATATACTATTCTTTTCTCTCTGCATTTCTCTGTGCTTCACAATTTATCATGGTATCAGAGCTTCAACAGTAAGCCTCTTCACACAGTCGGGAGAGCAACACGATCCTCACAGTGCAGAGCTTACACGCATCTTGAGAGCACGCGACACAGTCTTTTCACAAGGCTTGGAGAGTTGTCCGTAATACTCTTTAAAGATCGCCGTAACAAGCTTGCGGAGGAAGCAGAGCGTACAACGCTTGAAAGATCCTGGACGAAGAGAACGCAGAAGAAGAAACCCTAAAGATTATTGTAATCTTTTCAAGAATCGTCAAAGATTGATGAAGAAAATCCGGAGGAGGCGAGAAATTTTAAAGAACTCGAAAATTTCCCTCACATCTGTTAAAGATTGAAGCACAGAACGAAGAATTCGTGAAATTCCTTCAAATCTTTGAAAGATTCATGAATCTTTTTTCCGCAGGAGAAAATTTTGTTAAATTCGGGAAAGATCGCGTCAAACACGCAAAGAACAACCATTAAGGCTGCAAGATTCATCTTGCGAACAGATCCGAGGCGGGAAACCAGTACAAAAGGGAAGAAGAAGAGCGCGGAAAAGGCAAAAGAATTTCAGCCGTCAGATCTTGAACACAGACCCGACAGTCGTTGGATCAACGAGAAGGTGCACGAGGTTTAGTCCTCTGCAGTGCATAGGAGTGATTTCGACTTGTAAAGTCGCGAAATCCCGATGTCATCTTGACCATCCATCAAGAGACACGTGGCGAGATCCTATTCCATCGCAAAATCTCGAGTTGGACCAGCAAAGGAAACTGCTCTCCACAAACTCCAATATGCGATATCGCGATATCCCGAGAAGGCTTCTGAGCCGTTCATCTCTCCTGGACACGTGGCGAACATCGCAGCGCCCGTCGACATTTCGGCATTCGGGGTTTCAATTTGTCAAAGAAACTTGACAGCGCAACTCGCGAAATCGCGATACGCGAAATCCTGATCAGATCTCAACCATTCATCTCTCCCGGACGCGTGGCGCAAATCCGACGACTCAGAAAAAGTCCCGAAGAGGAAAGCGCCATCGACATATCGGGATTCGGAAAATCGTGAAACCTGAGAACAAGTGATTGGGGTTTCTTTCCAGTGAAATCCCCGACGCAAATCTAACCGTCCATCTGTTCAAGACACGTGGCAGAGATCAAAGCTTTCGGAAAAATTCCTGATAAGCGACTTCATCGGCTTTTTGTGATTCGGAAAATCTCGGATCCAGGAGACGAGAAGTCTGGAACATTTCAAATTGCGATATCCCGAGGAGAAATTAGGACCGTCCATCTGTTAGGACACGTGGAGGCGATCAAAGCGATTCGAGAAAAGTTTCGACAAGAAAGGGTCATCGACATTTCGGGATTCGAGAGACCAAGAGGTCGCACGTTTAAATCGCGAAGTCGCGAGGAAAGCACACGACCGTCCATTTGCTGGGATGCATGGCAAAGATCAAAGCAATCGGGAAAGTCCTGAAAGGAAATGCGCCAATCGGTAAATCAGAGATCGGGAAATCAAAGGGACAGAAGAACTTGTCATCAGGAATCATGAAATCCCGATTCGCGATATCCCGATACGATCTGGACCGTTGAAAAGTCCAAAGGTAATTTTTCGCGTTTCGGCGATTTGTAAGCCAAAGAAACAGGAAAATCCCGTAGCGCTTTAAAAGAAAAATGCGTGGTCACATTGCAAGGAGACCAAAGAGCCAATTCAAGCCCGATAAGCTCCCATCGACCATCGACAAATCGACGTTCCTGAGATCGGAGGTAAATACGCACTTTTCCCTCTATTTCTTCTGCAATTTTT
>JZKD02S1723816.1:39623-55093 GCA_000966675.3 Picea glauca
CTCTCTGTTATGCATTTTCTTTGATGCGTGAATGTATGATTTCATATTTAATGTCTGAAATTTGAAGAGAGGGAGAGTAAGGAATGAGTTTCAATTGTTTCTTTGTCTGAGCAAGAGTTTTCCTGGAAGGAGTCTAGTGAAATTGTCCTCAAGGTGTACGTTGACAGAAGTCAGAGTTCGTCTCTGCAAGCTTAGGAGAGATAACACTGTTCTCATTCTAGCAGAAGTGCAAGTTGAGCACAAGATCCGTGCAAGGAGTGCACAGGCCGAGCGAAGTCTCAGAGTTACAACCTGAGTGAAATTGTTGAAAGACTGTTGTCGCAGAGAGTGCACAGAGTCGAAGAATTCAAATACTCAAAAGTATTTGACGAATTGTCACAAGGAGTGCGTGCAAGAGTCTTTTTGAGGACTCTAGGTTGTGGTAAAAGATCAGAAGAGCTAGTGCCTTGAATTGTTAGAAGGAGGAGCAGCGAAGGTGTTTTGCAGGAGGACAAGTTTCATGAGAGAACACTTTGTTCATTTCGCAAGAATCGTTAAGGAGGAAATTGATGGTTGGAATTCTCCGTGGAGAATTCGCAAAGTTCTGAGAACCGTCGGATCTTGCAGAGGAGCAAGGAGGTTTATGGTGAATGTGTTTTTTTTGTTTAAGTTTAGGAGAGAATAGAGACGTAGGATCTGAGCCAACAGGAGCCGTCAAATCATCCACGTAAATCTCATTTCGGGGTTTCATGAGTTGGAGAGTCGAAACCTTTGCATCAAGATTCGCGAGATCGTGAAAGGCAAAGTCCTGAAATAGCGAAAGAATCTGAGCCATTCACTGGAAGAAGGACACATGTCACAAGATCCTCTTTATCGGGGACTTGGACATCGGGGTTCAGAAGAGGAGGTCCTTCGACTTCGCGAGTGGCGAAGTCGCGAAGAGGATCAGGACCGTCCATTTGAGAGTGGACAAGTGGTGCACTCGCCGACATGGAGGTCAGACCTTCATTGACCATTTTGGGGTTTCATGAGTCGGAGATCCGAGAGCATAGCATCCAGATTCATGAAGTCACGAAGTCAGAAATTCCAAAAAAAGGTGGGAAGTTCCATCGCGGGACCCGCGTAGACGATGTGTCAGAATTTTTTCATTTCGGCCTATCGGTGGATAGGAAGTCGAGAATTATGTCCCGAAAGTTCCGAAGTAGCGAAACCATGATAGAATCGCAGCCATCTGTTAGGAGGAGGACAAGTGGCAGAGATCTAGGGATCTCGCGAACTCAGGGGTTCATCGGGTGAGAGCCCAAAGATCGAGTGCTCCAAATTGCGAAAGGCGAAATCGCGAGGAGCGAGGATAGTCGTCGGATCTAGGTTACGAAAGGACCATTGGATCAAGAACCCCATAGCATTTTGCGTGTTCAAGGGTTCAAAGGTTGAGAGGAGTTACTTTCGATTGCAAAAGTCGTGAAGTCGCGAGTAGCGAGAATGAGAGGATAAAAGTCAACATCGCCTCTCGGGGTTCGGGAAAGAAAGGTGCCAAGGTTGGACCTTTGAACTCATGAAGGCGCGAGAGGCGAGAAGTTCTAGTGCTTATCCTAGCCAGGGATCACACAAGGAGGGAACTGACGGAATAAAGGGAAATAACCATCTCATGATCCCGAGTATCGCGGACTTGAGAAGAAAGAGTCAGGAGCCACGACTTGCGAACTCGTGAGATTGCGAGTTGCGAAAAAGACTTGTGGATCGAACAAAAGGAGATTCCAGCAGGGAATCCAGAAGATCTGATCCAACTCAAGGGAATATAGAACGATCATGTGAGTGGATCTCAGCCCGAGGGATGATAGGTCTACGTCATTTTTGGTACCAGAGCTTGACTCTGTTTGTATACTTCAGACAGGGAAAGCAAGAAAGAAATCTCAGCCATGCCGTCGAGAAGAAGAGACAGACAAACACCTGATCCACTAGAGGAAAGGGAAATGACAAGAAAAAGGGGTAGGCAGATGCCTGATCTAGCCATGGAGAGAGAGATGCGTGACCTACGCGCCAGACTTGAGGACATGGAGACAACACATAGGCGCACAGTCGGTGCCGAGGATCTTAGTGATTCCGAAAGTGAAAATGAGGTCGAACATGAAGGAGAATAGGTCAAAGAAGAAGATGCATCAAATGAACGCCTGATTAGGGTTGTTGCAAGAATGGGTGCTAAGGCAAAAATGGACATTCCAGTATATGAAGGAAACATGGATGCCAAAGAGCTTCTAGACTGGATTAGATCTCTGGACACATATTTTGACTATGAATATGTCGAGGAGGACAAAAAGGTCAAACATGTTGTCACAAGATTGAAATGACATGTAGCATTGTGGTGGGATGAGTTACAAGATGACAGACGTTGCAAAGGCAAGCAGAAAATCAAGAGTTGGGATAGGATGATCGCGAAGATGAAGGTGAAATTCATTCCCAGGGATTACCAAATTACTCTTTTTCAGAGAATGAAAAATTTGAGATAGAAACTGATGACAGTGAAGGAGTACACTGAAGAATTCTATAGGTTGAACATCAGGGCAGGTCATTGGGAAAGCGATGATGAAAAGGTTTCCAGATATATGAATGGTCTGAGATACGACATTCAAGATGAGATGAGCATGATGACCATCCAAACGATGGAAGATGCTTATCAGATGGATCTAAAAGATAAAGAGAAGCTGAGCCAAAAACAAGGTCAAAGAGGCTGAGGCAGAAGTCAGCCCAGAGGAAAATCAGTTGCCCAAGATAGAAATCAGAAACCCAAGGAAGAGTGGAAGAAACCTCAGACTCAAACTGAGAGAGGTGGAAGCTCACAGAGAGGGCAGCATACCAAACAGAGAGGTCAGTATGCTGATGGAAACATTTTTCCTCGTACCAGAGGTAGAGGAAGAGGAAGAGGTGGAGTGGTGAAATGCTTCACATGTGGAAAGGTCGGACATAAATCTTATGAGTGTCCAGAAAAAAAGAAATAGGGTGGTGAAACTCACATTGCCGAAGCACAGAGGCGGAATGTTGAGGTAGAAGATGTTGAAGGTGGAAGATTGTTGATGATGAGAAAAGTTATCTTAACGCCAGAGAAGGAGGAGAAGAATCCATTGCAAAGGAACAGTCTTTTTCGGACTGCTTGCAAAACCAAGGACAGGGTATGCAAGGTCATTGTGGACAGTGGTAGCACAGATAATCTCGTTTCTACAGAGATGGTAGAAAAGTTGGAGTTGGAGACTATTGAACATCCAAGCCCATACAAAGTTTTGTGGCTACAAAAAGGACATCAGGTAAATGTCACTAAACAATGTTTAGTTGAATTTAAAATAGGAGGGTATAAATATGAAATACTCTGTGATGTTATTCCCATGGATGTTTGTCATCTATTGCTGGGTAGACCATGGAAATATGACATAAATGTGATTCATGATGGGAGGAAGAACACATACACCCTAGAGAAGAATGGGAGAACTCACATGTTGTTGTCGATTAAGGACAAGGAAGTAAAACCTGAAGTAAGAAACATTGTACGTCTCATGAGTGGGAAGGAACTTCTTACATAGGTTAAGAAGAAGGAGGAACTGCAATTCATTGTGGTCAGGAAGCCTAAAATTGTTTTAACCAGTACAAGGGTAGATGATTTGCCGGAAGAGGTTCATAAACTATTGGAAGAGTTTGTTGACATATTAGTGTACGGACTACCTCGTTCATTGCCACCGATCAGAAGTGTTAGTCATCATATTGATCTCATACCTAGAGCTAGTTTACCAAACAAAGCAGTGTACAGATTGATGCCGCAGGAGAATGAAGAAGTCAACAGACAGGTCCAGGATTTAATGGACAAGGGGTTGGTTAGAGAAAGCTTGAGTCTGTGTGTTGTTCCAACAGTACTCAGTCCAAAGAAAAATGGAGGCTAGAGGATGTGTACTGACTCGAGGGAAATCAATAAGATAACCATCAGGTACAGATTTCCATTGCCAAGAATGGATGATTTGATGGATTTCTTGAGTGGGGCCAAAAAAATTTCGAAGATTGACTTGAAAAGTGGTTATCACCAAATTCGTATGAGAGAAGGTGATGAATGGAAGACGGCATTCAAGAATAATGAAGGATTATATGAATGGCTTGTTATGCCATTTGGCTTAACGAATGCACCAAGTACTTTCATGAGGTTGATGAATGAAGTCCTGAAGGATTTCATCGGAAAGTTTGTCATTGTGTATCTTGATGACATACTAATTTTCAGTAAAACAGAGGCAAAGCATATGAAACATTTGGCTACAGTCATGAAGAGGCTACAACAAGAGAATTTGTTGATAAACATGAAGAAATTCTCATTCATGAAGACAGAACTCATTTATTTGGGTTTTGTTATTTCTGCAGATAAGTTGAGGATGGACCCAGATAAGGTGGAGGTAATTAAGAATTGGCCATCACCAAAGAGTATATTTGAGGTGAGAAGTTTTCATGGATTGGCTAGTTTCTACAGTAAGTTCATCATAAATTTCAGTGGAATTAGTGCACCAATGATGGACACAGTGAAGAAGAGACACAAGTCTTTTCACTGGACAGAAGAAGTAGAGAAAAGTTTTAATTTGTTGAAGAAGAAAATCACGGAACAACCAATTTTGGTGTTGCCGAATTTTAAAAAGACATTTCAAGTAAAATGTGTTGCAAGTGGATTTGCAATAGGGGCAGTCTTGATTCAAGAAGACAGACCGATAGCATACTTCAGCAAGAAGTTGAATGAAGTGAAAGTGAAATACTCCACGTATGACAAAGAGTTCTATGCTATCATACAGGCATTGAAGAAATGAAGACACTATTTGATTCCTAAGGAGTTTGTCTTATACAATGACAATCATGCTTTGCAATTTGTGACTCAATAGGAGAAGTTGAATCAAAGACATGTTAAATGGGTTGAATACATGCAGAACTTTACTTTTGTAATTAAGCATAATTATGGAACTACTAACAAAGTTGTTGATGCTTTGAGCAGGAAAAAATTGTTGTTGCAAGAGTTCAGAGTCAAAACACTGGGTTTTGATGATCTCAGAGACATGTACAGAGATGATCTAGATTTTAAAGAGGTGTATGAAGCAGCTGAGAATCCAATTCTCAGAGAGAGAAGTCAATGGACATAATACATGATCCAGGAAGGATTACTGTTTAAGGGTAATCAAATTTGTATTCCAAAATGCTCCATGAGGGAGAATCTGTTGAAGGAGAAGCATAGTGGAGGATTGGCTGGACATTTCGATCATGACAAGATGTTCTCAAAGTTAAATGAGTCATATTTTTTGCCAGGGATGAGAGCAGACGTCAAAATATTCGTGGACAGATGTAGAATTTATCAGCATTCAAAAGGGAAGAGGCAGAATGCAGGATTTTATCAACCGTTACCCATACCTGACACACCATGGGATACAGTGAGCATGGACTTCATATTGGGGCTGTCGAGAACACAAAGAGGGTTTGACTCGATCTTTGTGGTGGTGGATAGATTTTATAAGATGGCACACTTCATACCGTGTCAAAACACCAGTGACGCAACTCACATTGCGAATCTGTTTTTCAAAGAATTCATTCGACTTCATGGCTTACCAAGGAGCATAGTCTCGGATCGAGACACCAAGTTCATGGGACACTTCTGGAGAACCTTATGGAAAAATCTAGGAACAAACTTGTCATTCAGTTCAACTTATCATCCTCAGACGGATGGACAGACAGAAGTTGTGAACAAAAATTTGGGAGACTTACTGAGGAGCTTGGTGACAGAACACCACAGTCAGTGGGATAATATTATGCCACAGGTGGAATTTGCATACAATGATTCAATAAATAGAAGCACGGGACAGATTCCATTCCAGATTGTTTACGGGATGCAGCCAAGAGAATTTTCAGAATTGAGAGATTCAGAACAGAATGCAACTAGGAGTGCTAGTGCAGAGGATTTCGCAGAAGCAATGAAGGAACTTCACATCCAGGTGAAGGAGCGATTGCAGAACTCGAGCCAAGAGTATAAGCGTAGAGCAGATCAACACAGGAGACAACTTCAATTTGAGGTTGGTGATTTGATTATGGCACATTTGAGAAAAGAAAGGTTCCCAAAGGGGACATATAACAAACTGAAGATGAAGAAGATCAGACCATGTAGGGCCTTGAAGAAATTTGGGGCAAATGCTTATGAGACTGAATTACCCGATGGGATCGGAATTTCTCCGATATTCAATGTCTCAGATTTGTACCCATACAAAGCTGAGGAAGTAGGAACAAGTAATGAACAACCAGAGGTTCAGTGGGCTAAACATATGCTAGTTGCAGAGAAACCACAAATGGAAAGCATAATGGACAAAAGAGTTAGCAAGAGGACCAGGAGAAAGGAATTTATGTTAGTTAATGTAAGTAGATAGCTTTAAAATTCCAGATTTGACAGTTTAGAGGGAGGAGGGAAACGAGATATAGACACCCTCATTGTATAGTTGTAAGATTATTGTGAGAAGAGAGCATAGGAGAGCAGAAGCAAAGAGCTATGTAGAAGAACCCCATGTACAAAAGCTCTGGATTAATGCAAAGATCTTTAGTTCAGACTCATGGTGTTCAATTGTTTTCTGTGTTATGCATGTTGATTGATATATGATTGTTTACTCTCTGTTATGCATTTTCTTTTATGCGTGAATGTATGATTTCATATTTAATGTCTGAAATCTGAAGAGAGGGAGAGTAAGGAATGAGTTTCAATTGTTTCTCTGTCTGAGCAAGAGTTTTCCTGCAAGGAGTGTAGTGAAATTGTCTGCAACGTGTGTGTTGATAGAAGTCAAAGTTCATCTCTGCAAGATCAGGAGAGATAACACTATTCTCATTCTCGTAGAAGTGCAAGTTGAGCACAAGAGCCATGCAAGGAGTGTGCAGGCCGAACGAAGTCTCATATTTACAACCTGAGCGAAACTGTTGAAAGATTGTTGTCGCAGAGAGTGCGCAAAGTCAAAGAGTTCAAATACTCAGAAGTATTTGAAGAATTGACTCAAGGAGTTCATGCAGGAGTCTTTTTGAAGACTCTAGGTTGTGGTAAAAGCTCAAAAGAGGTAGTGCCTTGAATTGTCGGAAGGAGGCATAGCGAAGGTGTTTTGCAAGAGGACAAGTTCCGTGAGAGAACACTTTGTTCATTTCGCAGGAATCATCAAGGAGGAAATTGACGGTCGGAATTCTCCGTGGAGAATTCGCGAAGTTTTGAGAACCATCGGATCTTGCAGAGGAGCAAGGAGGTTTATGGTGAATGTGTTTTTCTTTTTTAATCTCAGGGGAGAATAGAGTCATAGGATCTGAGCCAACATGGGCCATCAGATCATCTACATAAATCTAATTTCGGGGTTTCGTGAGTTTGAGAGTTGAAACCTTTGCATCAAGATTCGCGAGATCATGAAAGGCGAAGTCCCGAAATAGCGAAGGAATCTGAGCCATTCGCTCGAAGAAGGACACGTGTCACAAGATCCTCTCTATTGGGGACTCGAACATCGAGGTTCATAAGAGGAGGTCCTTCGAATTCGTGAGTGGTGAAGTCACGAAGAGGATCGGGACCGTCCATCTGAGAGTGGACAGGTGGCGCACTCGCCGACATGGAGGTCAGACCTTCATTGACCATTTCGAGGTTTCATGAGATAGAGATCCGAGAGCACAGCATCTAGATTCGCGAAGTCGCGAAGTCCAAAATTCCAAAAAAAAGCGAGAAGTTCCATCACGGGACCCACGTAGACGATGTGTCGAAATTTCACCGTTTCGGCCTATCGGCAGATAGGAAGTCAAGACTTATGTCCCGAAAGTTCTGAAGTAGCGAAACCATGAGAGAATCACAACCGTCTGTTAGGAGGAGGATAGGTGGCAAAGATATAGGGATCTCGCGAACTCAGGGGTTCGTCGGGTGAGAGCCCAAAGATCGAGTTCTCCAAATCCCAAAAGGAGAAATCACGAGGAGCGAGGATAGTCGTCGGATCCAGGTTACGGGAGGACCATTGGATTAGGAACCCCATCGCATTTCACATGTTCAGTGGTTCGGAGGTTGAGAGGAGTTACTTTGGATTGCAAAAGTTGCAAAGTCGCGAGTAGCGAGAATGAGAGGAGAAAAGTCAACATTGCGTCTCGGGGTTCCGGAAAGAAAGGTGCCAAGGTTGGATCTTTGAACTCATGAAGGCGCGAGAGGCGAGAAGTGCTAGTGCTTAGCCTAGTCGACGTTCACGCAAGGACAACGCTAACGGAAGAAAGAGAAATAACCATCTCACGATCTCGGGTATCGTGGATTTGAGAAGAAAGAGTTGGGAGCCACGACTCGTGAACTCGTGAGATTGCGAGTTGCGAAAAGGACCTATGGATCGAACGAAAGGAGATTCCAGCAGGGAATCTGGAAGAGTCGATTTGGCTCAAGAGCATATAGAATGATCCTGTGAGCGGATCTCGGCCCGAGGGCGGATAGGTCTGCGTCACGGATGTTCTTCGCACTTGATATTTCTAGGAGAAGGTGTCTCTATTGTGACGAAATTCTACATTCGTCTCAATACTGATGATACTGTTGCTAACCATTGCTTTCTTCAAACAGTCACCCACTATTTGACAAATTCAACACTGACTTGGTCAACTCTCGTCAGAATTCTGACGGACAAAATTATAAATATGTTGCATTTTAGGGATGTTGCGACAGTTTTGCTATAACAACAAAGGTTCAAAAAGGGAATAAATTGTTATTGTCAAACGAAAAAGGGATTTATTTTTACATGTCAATTGCATTAGAAAAATATAATAGATATTCTATTACACCACTCAATTTTATAAGATAATTGATTCAGGAGCATCACCAGTGAAGCATAAAGTGGAGAACAGCTAAGTGCTCTAGTGCACATGTTGAAGAACATTTGAATTTTGAAGATTGTGTATCACACAAATATTTTTGAAAAGAGTTGTAATTAAAGAACACCTTTAATGTTGAAGAGATGGATGGCTCATGAAGACATTGAAGGGTGTATTTTATTTTAATGTAGCTAAGTGCAGTATAGATTCAATGTGTTCGATCTGATCTGTCTACCACAAATATTTATTGTAATAAATGTTAGTAGTTGATAGATTTTAATTTTATAGGATAGCTTTAGAATTGTTGGAGGGTAGGAACTCAAAGAGTCCTCTTGTATAAAGCTTTGTATTATTTCCAAGAGAAGGTTGTTGAATCTATTGTGTAGATTGCCATCGTTGTTAGTTGTTGTTGGCACTCTAGTTGTCAAGAGCCATTGCCATTGTAGTAGAGAGTTGAGAGCTACCGAGAATCAATGTATGAATGTAAGTAATATTTAGTCGAATGAATATAACAGAGGAGTGTTGTCCCAAATGTATGGTGTTGATGCGTCTATCTGAATGAGTGAATGGTAGACTTTCTGTTTATTTTCAATTCTCTGTTATTTCTAGTTCTTGAATTTATGCATGCATTTACATGGCTAGATGTATGAATATGTGAGATTTAAATAAGTTTCAATTGTTTCTCTTCTAAGAGTGAGTGCAAGTTGTGCATAGTGTCCGCAAGGTGTGCGTGACTGGGTCTGTTTCAACTCACAGCTCAGAAGGGATAATGTGAACTTATATTTGCAAGGAGTCCAAAGTGTCAACAAGGTGTGTGTGTGACTGAGTCCATTTGGATTCAAAAAGCTCTGGAAAAGAAATTTGAGAAAGTTTATCCACAAGGAGTGCGTGATCGATTCTTTCGACTCAGAAGTTCAGCAGGAATAGCTAAAGTCACCTACATAGTGGTTGAATTTCAGAGGAGGACATATTGCAAGGTGTGCACAGGCTGAAATTTCGACTAAGTGTCGAAAAAGAGCATGTACAGAGGAAAAATCCAGAGGAAAAGTAAGCTCAGGAGGGAGAGCGATGAGAAATCTTCAAAGGGAGAATCCTTTTAGGTTTACCAGATCCCACGAACAAGATCTGTTCCGGAGGAAGGTGGATTGTTCCAGACCATCAGATCTAGAAGAACTACGCAGAAGTTGTTCGTAAGGTGTTATGGCACTTCGTGGTCCAGAATTATGGAGGTTTGTGCATAAGGTGAGCTAGAGTTTCATGAAGTCGTGAAACCTGAACTATAGCGGAGCTGTCAATATCCAAGGAGACACGTGGCATAAATTCAAAAATTTGTAGAAGAGTGCTTCGGGAAGAGATGAAAGTAGAGCTCGTGGTATTTCTTAAGCTCGAATTCATGAAGGGTTGGCCCACGGTCATAGCCTATGGTCACCTAAGAGGAAGGTCTAGCGTGGATTTAGTACTCGTGAATTTGGGTGTTTCCAAGAGTGTCAAAGAGAGAAGGAATGGGTAATTGGACCCTGTGGGTAACACAAAAGGGACCTATGTGTTGAGCATTAGGGTTCTCTTGAAGGTCCAAAGAGCCAGTTCGGCTCAGGAGTTTGAATATCCAAGACCGGAAGGTCGCTTAGTCCCAAGGAGGGAAGGGAGTTTGAGCTAGAGTGGTATCAGATCGAATACAAGATTGATTTCTGTAGAAAGAGAAGTAGACTGATATCATCGAGTGGTATCAAATACATCAGCACAATGTCACCTAGAATATGTGTGGAGCCACCCGTAGCAAATAGATCTATGGAAAGGGTGATGATAGAACTACGTGCAAGGATGGATGCCATGGAAACAACACAATGAAGAGCAATTGATGTTGGAGACGTCAGTGGTGCAGAAAATGAAGAAGTGGAAGTTGAAGAAGTTGTAGAAGAGGATGTTCCGGAAGAACGCTTACTAAAAGTGGTTGTTAAGTTGGGAGATAGAGCCAAGATAGATATCCTGATGTATGAGGGTAATTTGGACGTCAAACAATTTCTTTATTGGATACGAGCAATGGGCAATTATTTCGACTATGAAGATGTCGATGAAGAGAAAAAGGTAAAACAAGTTGTCACTAGGTTGAAAGGGCATGCAACACTCTAGTGGGATAAACTGCAAGCTGACAGGAGAATTAAAGGCAAACAAAATATCAAGAGTTGGGATAGAATGGTAGAAAAACTAAAGGCGAAATTCATACCCAAAGACTACCAGATAAATATTTTCAAAAGATTACAGAACCTGAGACAGAAAGGAATGACTATGGAGTACAAAGAGGAGTTCTACAGACTGAACATCAGGGTTGGACAGAAAGAAAGAGACGAGGAAAAGGTTTCCAGATACATTAACGTCCTAATATATGAAATCCAAGACGATATCAGCATGATGACAGTAAAGATAGTAGAGGATGCATATCAGATTGCGCTAAAAGGAGAAGAGAATTTGGCCAGGAAGCAAAGTCAACAAAACAAAGGTAGAAGCTTAAACAGAGGCAAAGGAGTTGCCCATGACAAGACACTGAATCCCAAGGGTGAGATAGAGAAGCCACATAGTCACTCTGAGAGAGGAGGAAGTTCTCGAGGAAGGCAGAGTGGTGGTAGAAACTCTTTCCCTAGAGGAAGAGGAAGAGGTAGATGAGGTGAGATAAAGTGTTATGCTTGTGGAATGGTAGGAAACATGTCTTGGGAATGTCCTGAGAGGAAGAAATAAGGAGGTGAAGCTCATATTTCATAAGCGCAAAAGCAGGTTGTAGAGTTCAAAGGTGCAGAAGATGGGAGATCTTTGATGATGAAGAAATTTCTCTTGAAGCCAGAGCCAGAAGTTGAAAAGCCAGCACAGAGGAACAATTTGTTCAGGATAGCTTGCAAGAGTAAAGACAGAGTATGCAAAGTGATAATTGACAGTGGGAGCACTGATAATTTAGTATCCATAGATATGGTGGATAATTTATAACTAGAGATGATTGTACATCCAACGTCGTATAAAGTCTCATGGTTGCAAAAAGGTCATCAAGTAATAGTCACTAAACAATGTCTAGTTGAATTTAAGTTAGGAGGGTATAGAGATGAAATTCTATGTGATGTGATTACCATGGATGTATGTCATGTTTTGTTGGGAATACCATGGTAGTATGATAGGAATTCCATTCACGATGGGAGAATAAATAATTATGCCTTGGAGAAAAATGGTAGGACACACATTTTACTACCAATTGAAGAGAAAAAAGTGAAGGATGAAGTCAGCACGAGGATACTTCTCATGAGTGGGAAGGAAATCTTGAATGAAGATAAGAAGGAACAGGAGATGTAGTTTGTTGTAGTGAGGAAGATGAGATTTATCCTTACAAGTACTTGTGTGGAAGACTTTCCTGAGGAAATTCAGGAACTGTTAGAAAATTTTGTTGACATAGTAGTGGATGAGTTTCCAAGCTCATTACCACCTATCAGAAGTATTAGCCATCACATTAACTTGATACCATAAGCAAGCCTGCCAAACAAAGCAACGTACAGGTTGACACCTCAAGATAATGAGGAGGTGAAAAGACAGGTTCAGGATCTGTTAGACAAGGGATTGGTTAGAGAAAGATTGAGTCCATGTGCAGTACCAACTGTATTGAGTCCGAAGAAGGATGGAGGGTGGAGAATGTGTACAGACTCAAGGGCCATAAACAAGATCACCATCAGGTATAGGTTTCCATTACCAAGGATGTATGACTTGATGGATTTTCTAAGTGGAGCGAACTATTTTTCAAAGATAGATTTGAAAAGTGGATATCACCAGATAAGGATGAGAGAAGGTGATGAGTGGAAAAAAGCATTCAAGACAAATGAGGGATTGTATGAATGGCTTGTTATACCATTTGGCTTAACAAACGCCCCGAGTACTTTTATGAGACTGATGAATGAAGTGTTAAAAGATTTCATTGGTAAGTTTGTGATTGTATATCTGGATGATATACCAATCTTTAGCAAGACTAAAGAAGAGAATTTGAGGCACTTAACATTAGTGATGAAGAGGTTGCAACGGGAGAAGTTGTTGATCGATTTAAAGAAATCCTCTTTCATGAAGACAGAACTCGTTTATTTGGTTTTTGTGATCTCTTCGAATGAATTGAAGATGGATCCCAAAAAGGTGAAAGAAATCATAGAATGGTTGTCACTAAGGAATATCTTCTAAGTGAGAAGCTTCCATGGATTAGCGAGTTTCTATAGGAAGTTCATCAAAAAAATTAGCGGGATTAGTGCTCAAATGATGGACACAGTGAAGAAAAGACACAAGTCTTTCAAATGGACAGAAAAGGTTGAGAAGAGCTTCAACATATTGAAGGAGAAGATAACAAAACAATTGATTCTGGTATTACCATATTTCGGGAAGACATTTCAGGTGAGATGTGATGCGAGTGGAGTTGCGATTGGAGCGGTATTAAGCCAAGATAATAGGCATTTTGTGTATTTCCGTGAGAAGTTGAACGATGCTAAAAGGAAGTACTCCACATATGATAAAGAGTTCTATGTCATAATCCAAGATTTGAAGAAATGGAGACACTATCTCATTACGAAGGATTTTATTTTGTATAGCGACAATCAAGTTTTACAATTCATAACCAGACAAGAGAAGTTAAATCAGAGACATGCTAAGTGGATAAAGTTTGTGCAAAATTTCATCACTGTATTTTTGTGGGGAAGAATGTCAGAAAATATTAGAGGTGGGAAAAAAAGTAAAGAGGGTGAAAAGTGTGACGATAAATGTTATTTCCCTTGCAAAAGATGTTGTACTACACGTCCCATAAAAATTTTAATAGCAAAAGATAAAAGACATTGTAGGAGATATGGGCACATTGATGGGGGATCGAATGAATATTGTCCTATGTTAATTAGCTATATATTCATTATCTATCTTTATATTGATTGTATTTATAAAATTTTATATTTTTTTAATATTTTTTATACACACTAATTTTGCATGATTGTTTGTAATTATAAATTTAGAATTCCCCCCTAACTTTCTACACAATGCACCAAGTAGTAGTAGAAATGATTTTAATGAAGATCAAGTTAATGATCCCATGGAAGAAGATGAAAATAATAACATAGTTCAAGATGATGGGACAAATAAAATGATCCAAGACTTGTTCACTCAGTCGGATGAGGATGGGGACAGTGATGGTATTTATGATGAACCTCTTATAGAAAAGGCAAATAAATGACTTTATAAAGGATCAAGAGAAAATATTCTCTCCACTGCATTGTTGTTGGTGAACTTAAAGGTTATGAATCATTTGATGAACACTTGTATGACAGAGATCCTAAGGTATGTAATATGTTTCATCACATATACATAAAGGTTGATTTTTTTCTCTTTTTTTTAGTGTTAATTAATGTGTAAAATAAGAATGCAATATTCACAATTAATATTCTTTACATTAACTAGTTATTTTTTATGTTGTAGATTGTTAGGTGAATTTATGTTACCATCGTCAAATATTTTACCTCTCACATATAGAGATTTGCATGCCATTATGAAAGACATTGGAATGGAGTATCAAACTATAGATGCATGTCCTAATGATCGTATTATATATTATGGAAAACATGCGTCGAAAACAGAATGTCCACAATGTCATATCAGTAGATATCAAACTATTCAAGTAACAAAAAGGGTGCCTCAAAAGGTTCTTCGTCATATTCCCATAATTCCACGTTTGCAGCGATTGTTCAAGTGTGAAAGCATAGCACAGTTTATGGATTACCATGCACGGAACAGAAGTGGAGATGGTGTTCTTCGAATTTTTGCAGATGGTTATGCATTTAGGGAAATTGAGGAAAAATGGGTAGAATTTAAAGATGAACCTTGTAATGTTAGGATTTCATTGGCAACTGACGGTGTTAATCCATTTGGAGAGCTTAGGTCTATTTACTCAGTGTGGATTATTTTTGTTATCAACAATAACATTTCTTCTTCGATCTCAATAAAGAGGGAGCACATAATGTTGACAATGATTGTTACAGGTATTTGTTTACATTAATTTTTTGAATGTAACATTTTTATTTGTTTCATTTTTTTCATAATATATTTTATTTATTTATTTACTTATATATAAATATTATGGTAGTAATTATGTGTAATTTCAAACAATTAGGTAAGTACCAAGTTAAATATATAAATGTATATATCGATCCTCTTATTGATGAGCTACTAAATTTATGGGTCGGCGTCACTATGTATGACATATGTAAACCAATCGAAGAGAAGAAATTTCAATTCCATGGAATACTTGTATGGACAATTCATGATTCCCCAAGACTAACACATTTTTTGTTGGAGATATGGCTATAACAGAAGATTGACGCAGATGGTTAAGGTTGCCATTGATGGCAATCGGTTATGGAGCAGTCAAGGATGTCAACACGCACAAGGAATGCTGGAACACGAATGCTGGAACACGAATGTTGGAACACGACTGCTGGAACACGAATGCTGAAACACGACTGTTGGAACACGAATGCTGAAACAGATGCTGGAACATGAATACTGGAACACGAATGCTGGAACACGACTGCTGGAACACGAATACTGGAACACAGGTGCTGAAACAGATGCTGGAACACGAATGCTGGAAC
>JZKD02S1723816.1:61585-78965 GCA_000966675.3 Picea glauca
ACATCTTAAGAAGACGAGGTTTTTTCCCTGGTTGGGTTTCCTCTTGAAAAATCTGTGTCTCGTACTTGTGAATGAATGTTGTGTGTGATTGATGTTCTTTATACTATCTGCTTTAAGTTTATAACTCTGGATTTTACAGTAAAGACTCACTGCCACTAAGATTAATGATTCAAAGTTAAAAAATGAGAGTAGATTGTTAATAATCTAAACTAACTGATTCCCCCCCCCCCCCTCTCAGTTAGTTCATACCTGTAACATTTTTGTGGTATGTTACATTTTTTTCACTTTAATACTATATAATTATTTAAAGATATGATGCATGTTTTTTAAATAATCCCATTGTATAATTGACAGTATTCCATATGTTACAGGTCTTCAAATAAAGGGTAAATTTCCATGTTTTGTTTGTGGTCCTAATATGAAGTATCCTCATTCAAAAAGTTTAGGAAAGATGGTGTTTTATGAGTATAGGCACTTCCTCCCTAAGAACCATAGGTATCGTACTGTTGAAAAACATATTTTCAATGGGAAAGAAGAGACAGGATTAAAACCATGAAGAATGAAACCTCACCTATGGAGGTTGGAATATAATAGAAATCATCAAGGTACACAATTTATTTATGTATCGTATATGTAATATTTTGAATTTTTATTTTAATTATTGAATTTATTTTACCGTATTTGATAATTATTGTTGTGATTTCTTTTATGCTTCATCAAGGCCACCATCGTGAAGGTATTAATAATGGGCTTCCACGAGGAACGAAATGTTATCCCACTCAATTGATGGGGTCTCCCTACTATGAGGAGATAAAAATAGCTCATTTGTTTGATACAATGCATATTGGGAAGAATGTGACAGAAACCTTATGGAGAATCATAGATGGTAGGAGGAATAAAGAAAGATCTGTCAAAATTTGTACCGACATTCAAGAATCCAATCATGCAATGCAAAGTGTGATTCGATCAAATAGTGATGGAGACTGAAATAACATTCCATGGTTATTAACAAAGCAGCAAAGCAATGATCTAAAATAATTCATTCAAAGAATTAAATTTCCCACTAGATTTTCTTCAAACATAAATAATATCTTAACGAAGAGAGATGAATTTGGTGCGGTAAAAACACATGATTTCCATACCTTCATTAAGGTAATAATTATGGTATACATATTTATATATTGGTCGTATACATATTTTAGTATTATTTTTTTGTTGACTTTGGAAACAACTTACAGTATGTTCTACCTCTATTTCTCCCAAACGACTTTGACAACAATGTTAAACAAGTTATATATGATTTTGGAAAATACATGAGGTAAGTAGTTGTGATTTATATGCAAAATGTTTTTTCAATTTGTTGTTGTACTTAATGACACATGTTTTACGTGTAATTTAATATATATTATGTTTTGTTGAAACATGTTATTTTCTTGCGTCATGAGCTATAGATGGTTTTCATTGAAATAAATCCATCAAGATGATATAAAGTATTGGAAGAGAGAAATTCCTAGGCAAATGTGTGAAATGCAAACGTATCTACCTCCAACATTTTTCAATGCACAAGAACACTACCTTATACACCAAGTTGAGGATATTGAAATGTGTGGACCTGTACACACAAGGTCAATGTGGATGGTGGAGAGGCACTTGAAATCATTGAAGGCTTTGGTTAGAGAAAGAACACATCATGAGGGTTCTATGGTGGAGGGATATATGGTATATCAATCCATGGTGTATATTATTCAGTATCTTCCTAAATTAGCAGTGCCAACTATGCATGCAGTGGATCACATTTGGGATGTGAACTCCATCAAAAAAAATTGAGGGGGGCACCTGTTGGGGAAAGGTAGAATGAAGAAAGTGAGAAGTAATTAAATTGTGGAGATTTATAATACATATAACTTTTCATTTTTTGTGTATATGATCATATTCATTTAATATCTATTCTTTCATCAATTATTAATATTTACCATGGTTATAACTAATATTTAATATTGGTGAATTGTGATTTTTTTATTTAGTTGCTCACGAATGGGATGCACTACATTTATACATAGCAAACAATCTTGATTGGATGAAGGTATGGGTTGAAAGATGTAAACAACAGCATGGCAGTATGTTATCATGGAAACAACTATTTGAATTGGTTAGATAAGCTCTTCATAATGGAGATGTCAATGTTACACAAAGGGAAATTCATTTAGCATATGGTTTGAAAGATGGACAGGCAAGAAAATTCACCCATTTTATTCAGTTATTTTATATTATATTAATGTGATTGCAAGTGTGTGTTTTTCAGATACTTTCCAAGTTATATAAATATTTTTATTAATTGACAATGCATCTTTTACATGTCTGGCATATTGCAGTTGAAACACCACAAGGCTATGTGGTGCAATGACCATAAATTTTGCATCAAACAGTTGGATGAAACTAGGAAAACTTATGATTCTGGGATAACTGCAGTATTTCGGATCACTAATGTTTCCTCTAAGAGTGGCATACATTCCCGAGAATCTGAAAATAGATATTATGGGTATTTGGATGATATACTTGAGTGTGACTTTAATTCCTTCAAATTATTTTTGTTTGATGTAAAATGGTATAGGATACGAATTCATGAACATGATGAGGAAAGAATTGTTATTCAGCATGCTAATGGATTTTCAATTATTAAAACAACGGTGTTTGAAAGAGGACATGATTTCTATGTTTTTCCAAGCCAATGTGAACAGGTATTTTACTCAAAGGTTCCAGGTGAGAGGGATTGGTCATTTGTTGTTAGATTTGATCCAAGAGGAAGGTCAGTAAAGTATATTGTAGAGGAAGAAGATGATGTGCCAGAGACAGAGCAATAAGATGGGTCGATAGACAGAGAAGATGAACTAGGCGTAGGAGACAATGTGGTTCTTGGTGATTATGTCGATGAAGATATGCTTGAAAATGGCATTGATGATGATGATGATATTTTCAATCCTTTCAACATTGTTTTTGAATCAGATGATGATACAGATGTCGAGTTGGATGAAGAAGAAGATACAAAAGAAGGATGATACAAATGTTGAGTTGGATGAGGTACATAACTATATATTTTAATTTGTGTGAAATATTATCTTCAAATAATTTACTTATGTGGGTTAATTACATGTTTTAAGTTTTATGCCATTTTTATATCCTATGTTACATGTTGTTTATTATTTCAAACCTGAAAATAGTGGTCACACTGTACGTGCTAAACTAAAATTGTCATTTACAAATACATAATTTTGTTTACCTTAATTAATTTTTTTTTGGTAGTTTCTATGAATGAATCTTACCATGTTGCTTTCGATTATTTTCTATTTTATAGATTGGGTATTGGGTAATTGAGAGTGATGTGAGGGGGAGGGGAGGGGCCATATGATCTTCCACCTTCACATGTTTGGTCGTGATCAGTAGAGAATAAATTATTTTTGAAACCAAGAGAAGCTCATTCATGGGAGGATATGGGAAGCTCATTCATGCCTTGACAATATGGGAGGGTTTCTAGACTCAAAGATGACTCACACACCCACTCTATATATTGTATCTCATCCTTGTTTCATTAGAAATTTCTCAGATTAATTTCAAGCATGGAATTCCCAACATACCCACCATCATGGCTGTGCTCTTTATATTCATCGCCTATGTCGTTGAAAACTAACATCATGCTAATTAGGCCCATGAGTTTGGTGGTAAGAAGAAGGTTGCGCTAGATGAGATTTTGTATTTAAATAATGATTTTGTACTAATATATTATTTATGGAGAAAAAAATTACTTAGATGAGAGAAAAAAATAAAGACAAGACATAACTGATGAAGCTTGTGCAATTTATCAAGTACTTTTTTATCGACGTTATTGCATTCCCTTGCAGTACTAGATGTAGAAATGTGTGTCTCGAACAAATTTTAAAAGAAACAGCTAAAAGACATTGTACTAGGAACAAACATGGGCAATAGTGACTTGTGAATGGGGCCAACGTTGAATTTTTTTTAAATTGTTTATGAATGCACCTGAAATTTGACATGGATAGACTGTTTGCATGCCTTAACAATATGGGAGGTTTTCCAGACTCAATATGACTCACACACCCACTCTATATATCTTATCTCGTCCTCATTTCATTTGAACTTTCTCGGATTAATGTCATGCATGGAACTCCCAACATACCCATCGTCATGGTCGCACTCTTTATATCCATCACCTATGTCATTGAAAACCAACATCATGCCAATTAGGACCATGAGTTTGGTGGAAAGAATAAGGCCACGCTAGATGAGATTTCGTATTTAAACAATGATTCTCTACTAATGTATTCTTTATGGAGCAAAAAAGTACTTATATGAGAGAAAAAAACAAAAACAAGACATAATTGATGAAGCTTGTGCAATTTATCAAGTACTTGTTTATTGATGTTATTGCATGCCCTTGTAGTACTATATGTAGGAATGTGCATCTCGAACCAAATTTAAAAGAAACAACTAAAATATATTGTATTGGGACTAGACATGGGCAACAGTGACCTGTGAATGGGGCCAACATTGAAAATTTTTCAAATTGTTTCTGAATGCACTGAAATTTGACATGGATAGACTGTTCACATGCCTTGATGATATCGGAGGGTTTACAAAATAAAATATGACTCACAAGCCCACTCTATATATCGAATCTCGTCCTCGTTTCGTTTGAACTTTCTAGGATTAATGTCATGCATGGAACTCCCAACATACCCATCGTCATCGTTGTGCTCTTTATATTCATCACCTATGTCGTTGAAAACCAGTATCTTGCCACTTAGGCCGATGAGTTTGTTGGCAAGAAGAAGGTTTCATTAGATGATATTTTGTATTTAAATAATGATTTTGTACTAATGTATTATTTATGGAGCAAAAAAGTACTTAGATGAGAGAAAAAAACAAAGAGAAGACATAACTGATAAAGCTTGTGCAATTTATCAAGTACTTGTTTATTTGAAATGGCCATTGTTATATCACATAGGGAATGTGTGATGGCATAAATCCATAGGGATATGGACCATTAACTCAAAATCTAAATAATGATATGACTTAAGGATTTTTTGTTTAACCTTGGATCAAGACCACCAATTTTCACTCACAAGACAAATTTTTCCTATGTAAAACCAATGATGTGGTGGCTTGAGACTCTTTTCAATATAACTTGGGGTCTCTATTAAAGATAAATTATAAGGCATAATACCCTGGTTGTATGGGTAAATCAAAATAAAACATATGTTAAGGTAAATATCAACATCAACTTCAAAAAAATAGTACTAAATTTTAAATACAAATAAAATTAAAGGATAGACATTAAATGCATTGAAGGATCAAAAGTAACAACCTATAATTGTTGCCATTAGGTTAACATATCTGGCACAATCAATTTTTGTCACCATTATTTTGAGGTAGTTTTGATGATGGGCATTAGGGGATTGTCACCTATTTTGGTCACAAAAATAGGAATTGATGACGGACCTAGAAATATTGTCACTAATTTAGTTGCAAAAACATATTCATCCTTCCCATTGTCATCACAATCGTCATCCTTGAAAATATGATGCCATGTAACTTGAAAATATGATCTACTAGATTTCATATTTCAGAAAAATCATGAGTGGATGTCAACTTGTTGTCCTGATGGGGAAAAAAACTATGAAAGTAAGCCCAATAGGTTTACGGGTTGCAGGTTCTAAGAGAAACGTTAAATATGGTGAAATATTATTTCTAAATGAGAATTCCCAAATAGGAAATATCGATGGCTTGCGGATTGAGAATTGTTGTGCGCCAACCAACAAGCACATGAGCACAAACCCAGTTTGGGGATAAATCGAAATTAGATGAATCCGAAGTAAATTTGGGATGAATAGGGATCAAATGACCTAGTCATTCTTCAAACAATTTTATGTCATGAAATTGAATATGAAAGAGGACATCATAAGTGAATAAAATAAAAATACCATCTCCTATGAATGACACAAGATTTCTCAACCTTAGGAAATACTCTTTGTCTTTCACAAGTTATGTAGAAATTTAATTGCGGGGGAGGAATTTAATTTCCCTAAAATAGGAAAATTCAATGGGATTTGTTACAGGAACAATAGGTCCTTTATGCTTATTTTTAATGTGAGACTCACCATTTAGGATTCCAAAACAATTACACCAAACCACCATAATTATGGATTATATTACTACCTTTTAGAAATTGGTAATATACACAGAGGGCCTATAATTAGATTCATTTTTTAAATAATTTTTCGTCAGTTGTCTCAAGGAATCAATTTGAGTGCACATCTTAATGAAATTCCCAAAAACATGGTTGGAAGATTATGATATATATAAATAATATGAGATGGTTCTCAATGCACAAACGAAGAATCATTTATTCACCAGTCAAACTAGCTCCCATGTGGTAACTACTCCTAGCTCCTACAACTTAAAGCCAGTCATAATCGAAAAGTTATCACCAGAAGAAACGGTATATCGCCAATGCCTCCATATTTTCTATAATTTTGATGATAAATATTTAAAATGGAATAAACGTAAAGAAGATAAATTATTTCAAATGGATTTCTCCCAAAACAAACACTCAAAGTACACATCTACTAAAGACACTCCTTAACATGAGTTGAATGATGTCACAAACCCACTGACTAAGGATAACACTTTACAAGATCCTTGCAAAGAAACCCAATTTTCTCTCCATGCCCTATCTAGTTTCTTGTCACCCCAAACATTAAAGTTGATTTATTATATCAAGAATCACAAAGTGATTGTATTAATTGACAATGGAAACACCCACAATTTTGTTCATAGAAGAGTGGCTACAGAAACCCATTGTTATGTCCACCCTATACCTAATTTTCAAATATTTGTGATTTCCAATGGAGGTATGATTAAATGTGGCGATTGATATGAAAATTTGGCGATCGGGATGATGACCGTAATTTGTAGATAGTCCTCTATAAGTATCAATAGGTATTTAAAACACCATAGGATTCACCACTTTCACATGGGGAGCATGACCATGGTATTTCTCACATTCCAGGTAGTCAACCACCTAATGTGCATCCTTATTGGAGCCCTTTTGCATAGAGGAATGGAATTGAAAACATCATTCAAGAATTGTTGGATGTGGGAGTCATATGTCCTAGCATTATTCCTTACTCATCACTAGTGCTAATGGTATTAATGAAGGAAGGTACTCATCACTAGTGCTAATGGTATTAAAGAAGTAAGTCACTCATCATATGTGTCCTAATTTTTGGGATCTCGATAATTTGATTGCCAAGGAAAACTTTCCTATCCTAGATATTAATGATGACCTCTTGGATGAACTTCATGGAGCCAATATTTTCACTAAACTTGAATTTCAATATGGATACCACCAAATCATGATGAAAGAGGAAGACATCCCTAAGATATATTTTCATACACATGAATATGATTATTAGTTTTTAGTGATGCGCTTTAACCTTTTGAATTCTCCATCCACCTTCTAGAGCCACATGAACAATACTTTTTAGCCATTCCTATGCAATTTTGTGCTTGTCTTCTTTGATGATATCTTGACCTACAAAAAACATGGGAATACCACATGAAGGCATTTTCAATAAAGACCTCAAGAGAAGGCATTTTCCAGTTAGCTCCATAGGTGAGCCTAACTGAATGAAATGTGGATACAAACACTGAGTATTCCAGAACAAGTTTGGAGAGAATGGTAAGAACCATTTTTTTCTCCTCCTTAGATTTATCAACCCCACAAGCCTTAAGTTGCGACATCAAATCCTTGGTAAAGAAATCTTGGAGATTGTCGAAGGTTTTTTTATCCAAAGTGAGAAATTCCACCTTGAGAATGTGTCCCCTCATCTCATCCTATTTTCCAAAAATCCCTTCCATGGTGGTCTAGGCTTCATTGGGGGTTTTACAGGAGGATATGTGAAAGAGGAGCTCGGGAGAAGTGAGACTGCAAATAGTTCCAAATGCTTCATCCATTCGATTCATATACCTGGATTTTTCTATGAATGATGTGGGTTCATTCTATGTGTTCATGGTTAACCTGTATAATCCTTTGCTTCGAAGATGCACTATCATTGTTTCCTTCCATGCAAAGAAATTGTAAGGTGTAAGAATGAATTCTTTTGGAAATTCCATTTTTCTCGTTGTCTGCAATCTTCGGTACCTGCAAAAAGAATATGGTGTGTCTTTTTCCTATCAATCTATTCGCTTTGATACCATGTAAATGTGAATTAACCTGCACATATAAGATCTAGCTATAAAATGACATACACAATTTGCAGAAAAATGAGAGAAGAGAGAAACGAGAGAGTGAGAACAAAGAATTTGCATTAACCAAATGAATGAATGATAAGTTACACATGATATACTTTGTATAACTCAACTAATGGACACTGGAGAAGAACCAATGAGCCATAGTGATATTCTAGATTGATTTGGACACACACCGGTAGTTATAGGAGTAAATTGACACCTAGTCTCAATTAACTAGTCTCTCAGTCTTCAGTTAAATGACTGAAACAGAGTGAAGTGAGGAGGAAATCAGGGAATCATGGGTAATGTGATAGTATGGTGATAATACCAAGTACAATGTGCATTAGTTGGTGATTATCCCAATGATACATGGTGATGATCCTAATGTGGCATCTAGACTCCACTCAACTGATCAAACTGAAGTGTCAACTTAAGATAATATTCTCCTAGAATGTAGGAAAAGGAATATTGTCCCTAAACTATAAGAGATTGAATAATAACTAATAAACATAGGGAAAAAGAAATCCTATGTGTGTGTGAAGCATCTCCAACACAAAGGTCTCATTGTATTTGATGTTTTCTTGTTGAGAAAACCCTTTTGCAACCAAGTGAGCTTTATGACACTCAACAACACCTTCAGAGGTAAATTTGGTCTTGTAGACCCATCAACACTTCAATGACATCAGGTCCAGCCACTTCAATGGTCTTGGTTTCACATCTATATAGACAATAAAAGGGTTAACTTTTGTTCATTGGAGAGGTTCAATCAAAAGTCGAAACAATTTCAGTAGAAGGATATGGAAAACTAGTTGAAACATAAATTGATTAACCAGTCGACTTGAAGGTTGATGGTCTAGTTGAAACAATAAAAATGTTTGATTTTTCAGTTAAAGGACTGGAAAACAGAACAGGAGAACCAGAGTCAGAAACAACATCAAAGTGATCATCATGTAACAATCCAGAGGGGGAATTCAACAACTTGATGCCGAAAGACTTCTCATCAAACCATACATTTTGTCCGATAATGATTTTTCGTTTGACAAGTTCAACTATTCGATAGGATTTAGACTCCTTAGAGTATCCTATCATGATGCAAGCATGACTCTTTACATCCAATTTCTTTCTGCAATCATCGAAAACATGATCCCAAGAAACAAATCCAAACACATGGAGGTGGTTGATGGAGGGCTTCCCTCCACTCCATAATTCTATTGGAGTCACCAAAGGAACAAATTGAGTCAATATGAGATTAAGCATATAGTTTTCACAATAGATAGCTTCATCCCAAAAGCGAGGAGGAAAATCTTTGGCCTAAAAGAGACATTTAGCCATTTCGACTAACGTATCATTTTTTCATTCAACAATTCCATTCTACTGAGGTTTATGAGGGACCGATCATTTCCAATCAATACCAAATCGAACTAGGTATTCTTCAAAAGGTCGATTCACATACTCACCACCATTGTATAATCTCATGAACTTGATGGGTCAGCCACATTGCTTTTCAGCAAAGGCTATAAATTATTTGAACTTTTCAAAGATAAGATTCTTGTTCTTCAGAATATAAACCCAAGTGAAATGACAGATATCATCAATTAAAGTCAATATATACCTTACACATGTTAAGGAAGGTAGGTTGATGCAGCAAAGATCACTTTGAACCAACTCCAAGAGGTTTTGTACCCACCATGCTTTTATAGATTAAAAGGGTTCTTGATGATGCTTACCAAGCACACATCCTATACAAACTCCTTCAGATGGAAAAAATTGAAGTAAACCAGCAACCATATTATAATTTTCCATCGACTGTAGACTATGAAATTTGAGGTGTATGATTCGTTCATGCCCATTTCGAATTTTTTCATCTGTGTGAGAAACAAGAGAAATCGATTCAAGCTTGGGTCAATTCATGTCACAAAATTTATACAAATTGTCCTTCGGGTCTAGAAACCCTCCAATGACAATTAACCAACCTTTCTTTAAATCTCAAACAAAGAAATGATCAGGCCAAAACTGAATGATTTTACTTATTTTTGTTATCTGAGAAGCTGACAGTATATTGGAACTGAGTTTTGGTACACAATAAACGTCGACAATTCTCCCATGTCGATAGGAAACATCACCCTAACTATCAATGTCAAGAGTAAAATCGTCAGCAACATAGATCTTTCTCTCCACAAATTCATAAAATATGTGAACAAGGAAGCATCCTTATCCATATGATGAGTACACCTAGAGTCAACTACCCATTCATTTTGCACAAAATGAGATAGCAAGGCTTGATAATTTATGACTTGGAAGGTAAAATTATCAGCAAGTCAATGAACAACAGACATGTCTCCTTCAAGGAATTTGACCTTCTCCTATAGGTCATTGTTGAGGAAAAGATATGAAATGATCTTACTCAAGCATTTTTGTATTTTTCTTGGCTAAAGCAAAATAGACGGGAATGTCACCCTAGGTTTATAGCCATCAAAAATAAAATCCTAACTCACAAGTATCAATTACAAGTGCTTAGGCTAGTCTTTTTCACAAATAAAAGCTTGCTGGAAAATTCATTTTAGTATGATTTCTAAATATAATAGTTGTTGAAAACAAATGTAAAGACAAAAGTAAAGACACCAAGATGATAATCAAGACAGATGAGACATAAAGAAATCCTTTATTTCATTCCAATTCACCAAAGAGTCATTCTCTTTACAAAATCTCATGCAGAAATTTCAGACCAAAGTCAAACTTCGACATCCCCGATGGAACATACAAGAGGACCTCTGAAAGAAAACCAAAAACTGAACTCTAAAACTTGGATCATCTTGCCACGGATTGTTGCTCACTCGAATCTTCACAATAGACTTTGTCAGTCATGAAAACTAATTCACAACCAGACAAGTCTACACAAACTATCAAAGATAGATTAACAACTCTGAAAAGCAAGTGTCTGAATGATGTAATTCAGCCTTGAATTTTGTTGTCTACAATAAGACCCTGCTATCATAAAAAAGAATTAGGCTTGTGGAAAATTAAGGAATGAATGAAAACTGAACTATCTCAACATGAACTCAAAGAGCAAACATTAGTATGCTTCTCCTTCTATCCTCCTCTTGTTCCTCCCTTTCCTTTTTCCTTTAAGCAAATTAGAATTGGTTGAAGTAGTTGAACCACCTCATTAGTTAAGTTAAATAAAAACTCACCAACTTTTTAGTTAAGGGGGAAAAGTAATAAATCATAATAAGGGTTTTAAACAAATAATAACTAGTAGGTGGGACCCCTTGTAATGTCCCCAAGGCCGAGCCCTATTGTAAATCTTGTTTATGAAATGAATTGTAAATATGTTTTATAGGCTAGTGAGATGATTTTATATAAGCTAGTGGGCTGATGTGATTGTTAGGCCAGAGAGCCTAAGTGTTGAAGGCCAAGAGCCTGATTTTGTACCTGTATTTATGCAGAACAGTAATAAAATATAAACACCACCGCATGCAGACCGACCATGATGAATGAGTGATGGGGGACTAAGCTTCCACGGAGTGGGCAAGGGATTAGGGGATGGAAGGTGGGAAGAGGGGCTAAGTGTTGAGCCTAGGGGTCTTAAGTCCTTGGGAATAATATTTTAATATTATTCCAAAAGACATGTGAATAATATGTTTTATCCTAAGTTTTTTTGGAAGGACAAACAACTTCCAAATGGAACGATCGCATGCTGAAGGAATGCATGCGTTGCATGGGTGACAAATGTCAACCCAGGTGCATGCAAATAAATTGGTTGAGATGAGTCGTGTTGGGGGTTCAGCCTCCATTCTACCTGATCGTCTGAGTGTGAACCCGTCTGACCTCTATAAGGGATACCCTCGTGCGCTCTGAAACAAAAAGGCATGTGTCTATATTTGCTTCTGGAAGGATGGTACACCCCTTCGATTGTGAACCGTTAATTCTGAGTCGACCTCTGCATGGAAAACTCATCACGCATGCCTGAGAACCAGAGCGTGAGTCTATCCCATGCTACCGGATTGAGAAGACAGAAGTGTCTCGTCCCTGATAAGCCGAGTTATGTTGTTGCACCTGTCTGTTATTGCCCGATGGTGTTTGTGTCTAAATTCCTGTTGACTGTGGTGGACGTGTAGTGTTTGACCCTATGTGGCTTGTTGGTCAGTCATACAACACTCTCTCTAGGTGAGATAGTGTGCTAAGGAAGGAGAGAGCTCTTGGAAGGAACCCTGTAGCTGCCACAGAGCTCGGAGAATTTTGGTCCAGCCTGTTGCTGAAGCCCAAGGCAAGGGAGGTTAGCATCCAAAGGAATTTATAGGTGATAGAGAAGGTGTATACTTCTGGGGTGGAACAGGCATGTGGGGAAGGAAAGTCTGTGGGCAGTGAGTATGAGTGGTCCTGGGAAATAATTCCTTCCTTTTGCCTGTGTGTTTTCCCTGTAACCTCATCCTAGCCTAGGATTCCTTGCCTTGGGGTGGAGCTTAGTCCCAGCTTGGGGGTGACCTACTGTTGAGCTTGATGAGCAGCACGGTCTAAGGCTGGGAGGTTCGTGGAAGGCCTGCACCTGATTGGTGGAATTACCACCGTTTTCAAAGATAAGTACCAGACGATGTTTCAATTATGTTACTGCATGTTTGTGTATTTATAATTATCATGTACTATGTTGTGCATATGAATTAATGTTAAAGCCATCGATTATTTATAATAACAGTAATTCTTATGCTCACTCTGAGTTTAAATGTGTTTAACTTGTTTTAAATGCATACCATATATATATATATATATATAAGCATGAGATTGTTATTCCGCGAAGTAGCGCCTGCTCGTCTGATGAAAAGGGGGCATTACAGTAAGGTATCAGGGCGTTACAGCTTCAAATGAAAGAGTGTTACAGTATGGTATCAGAGCCAAGGTTTCGACGTTGAGCCTAGATGGGCCAGTTGAGTGGTCTTTGGACTGAGGGTTTGAGGGGAAATTGTGTCTTTTGGACCTTTGAATGCTCCTAAGTGTCAAGGAGTTACTTGATCGTGTCACCAAGCTTAGGAGGTGTAGAGGTGTTATGAAACCGCAGTCGATGTGGTATCTGGCCACAGGGAGAGAGGACTCCACACCAAAAGTGTTGGAGCCATAGGATCTGTTTGAAGAAAAGGAGAACCCTCATAATCGTCAGATCTGGAAAACGTGCGCAGGGTTTAAAAACCCTTTGGAGTTGCACAGGAACGTGGAAATCGCGATACGCGAAACCTCAAATTCACCAGGACCATCCATCGAGGGGAACATGTGGTTGTTGGACGGTGTTTCGGCACCCGAGAAACCAAAAGGGAAGAACCTTGTTTTCACAAGTTGTGAAATAGTGAACCCCAAAATTCTGAAACGATCTACACCGTAGATCGTAAGATAGGAACTTAATCGTTGGATAAAGTGGAGGGGTAGTCAGTAATTTCAGGATTTCAGCAAATGGAAGTTCGAGAGGTGTGGATGCACAAACTCTTAATGCCCGAAACCCCGAAACACAGAAAGGATTTGCGTCGTAGATTTGAGAAAGGTCTAATCGTTGGATTTCACTTGGAATGAACGTGGACACATGGGTGTGTACCATGTTCCAATGGGATAAAATAAAAGTGAGCATGGTGGGACCCGATGAAGTCACCATAGATAAAGTGGACCCTCCTGAGGGTGCCACTCTCCACTGTAGATGTGGAGACAGTTGTGCTATGTGGGCCCGGAGAGTAAAGTAAATCGAGATTTCGGGAATCGCAAAGGAGGAGCACGAGGGATCAACACTCCAACTCTCAAATTCGTGAGTATTGAGAGGTGCTAGCACTTAGCCCTATCCTACGGTTATATGTAGCAAGCGCTAGCGAGGATGAATCCATACCCGTATCGCATCTCGGGTATCAGCGTTTGGAGGAAGAAGAGTCGAGGGTCTTCGACTCACGAACTCGTGAGATCACAAAGTTGTGAAAGGTGCCTTAGGTTACAAGGGTAGGGAGAAAGAGGGAGCTATCATCCGAAAGTGAGTATGAGAGTCTCGTGGACCAAGACCCCGAAACCAGAAGTCGCGAAATTTGCGGAGACAAACAGAGCTCAGAAAACTTAATGGAATCAAAATGTTTTTCTTGTTCATGTTGGTTTATGAGTGTTGTAAGTTTCTTGAAGGTTTAAGGGCCTGACAAACTTCGGTTGATTACACATTGTGGGTGAAGAGTTCAATGAGTGTCAAGTCAACCATGAATCTACATTGAGTATAGAAATGGAAAAGGTATAGATTGCATCTGAAACAGAGGACGAAAGGGTAGGAAGGGATGTCAACTTGGGAGTCAAAGGATCAAACTCTAATGGGCATAGAAAATAGATGGATAAGGAAGGACATATGATGAAACTCATTGAAATATTGCAGAAAGATGCCCAGGCTCACCGAGCTGATAGTCGAAAGCTCATGAGGGTCAGGGATCAACAGGGAGAATTCAACTTAAAAATGTTGAAGAGCCTGGAAAGAATAGAAAGTAAGTTGGAGAAGGGGAGTGGATCAAGCAAGACAGAGAGTTGCAGGGCCCCTGAGAGAAGAAGAAGAATGAGGAGTGCTAGCAAACATCATCATCTCTCCCCAAAGAATTCCAGCATGGAAGCGCAGAGTAGTTCAAGCCCGTCCCCTACCAGAAAACATCGAAGATCTGGAGTGGATGAATTGAAAAGGGAGATGAACAAGATCAAGCCTCCAACATTTGATGGAGAACATAAGAAGGAGGAAGATGTCGAAACATGGTTTCTTGGCATGAGGAAATATTTCCAACTGCATAATTATTCCTCTCATGCAGAAGGAAGAATTGTGATGTATCAATTGAAGGGAAAAACATCCATGTGGTGGGATCATTTTGTGCTCATGCAGCACATTAGTGAGAAAGATATCACTTGGAAGGAGTTCAAGAGGTATTTCGAGAAGAAATACCTAACTAAAAGATACTATGACAGAAAGATGAAGGATTTCTTCGAACTCAAGCTAGGCAACGTGACCATTGATGAATACGAACGAAGTATGTTCCATTCATCAAAGATGAGGTTGTCAAGATTCATAGGTATCTGAGTGGACTGCCACCTGCCATTGGTGACAAGATTCAGTATGATGATCCTAAGACTATGGAAGAAACAATAAGAAGGGATAAATGATTATATGAACAGCAAAGAGAAAATCCTACCTTTCGGAAAGCTTGGGATGATCAGAAGAAGTTCTGGAAAGAGCAGAGGTAGAAGGGAAACAAACCTCCCTTTTTCAGAAATAGTCCTTAGGGAAAGCCATCTTTTAGAGAGCCTAGGAAGTCTGAAGTGGGTGAGAAAATGCCTAGACCGCCACCTATGGAGTGTTGGGGCTGTAAAGGGAACCATAGGTACAGGGACTACCCCCACAGAAAATATAAAGTGAGAATCGTCCACAATGTTCAGCAAGCTGAAACAGTGGAGGATATGGGCAGTAGGATGCCAAGGATCTACGCAGCCCTAGACAGCAAGCAAGCAAAATTTCAATCGCACATGATTGAAGTGGAAGGTATGATCAACAACTGACCATTTATTATTTTAATTGATTCTGGGGCTAGCCATAGTTATGTAGATCCTAGGGTGGTGGAAAGTTTGCATTTATCAAGAAGCAAACATGAAAGGTCTTGGTTAGTGCAGTTGTCTACAGGAACCAAGAGTAAGGTCATTGAATTGGTTAAATCATGTTCGATAGACATGAATGGATTGAGCATGAAGGATGAATTGAATGTTCTGCCTTTAGGCTCTTATGACTGCTTAATTGGGATGGACTGGTTGGACCAGCACCATGCCCTACTGGACTATCATAACAATAGATTTACATGCCTGAATGAGGAGGGAAATCAGAAAACAGTTCAAGGAATTCCCAGAGTTGTGGCTGTTAGAGAAATCTCAGCCATGCAGTTGAAGAAGTGTTACAGGAAAGGCTGTCAATTATTTGCAGCCCGTGTGGAGGAAGCATCCAGATATGAAGTCTCAAATATTGGAGACCATGAGGTACTCATAGAGTTCAAGGACGTATTTCAAGAGGTACCTGGACTACCTCCGAAGAGAGACATCGATTTTTCTATAAATTTGATGCCTGGAGCATCTCCGGTGTCGAAAGCTCCTTGTAGAATGAGTACGCCAGAGTTGAAAGAGTTGCAATTGCAGCTCGAAGAGATTCTGAAGAAGGGGTACATTCACCCCGATGTGTCACCTTGGGGCGCTCTGGTCCTATTCGTGAAGAAGAAGGATGGGACATTGAGGCTGTGCATTGATTATTGAACAAGGTAACTGTCAAGAACAAGTATCCTCTGCTGAGGATCGATGATCTTTTCGATCAGCTGAAGGGTGCGAAAATATTTTCGAAGATAGATCTTTGATCTGGATATCACCAGGTAAGAATAAAGGATGAGGATATCAGCAAGACCACCTTGAGAATAAGGTACAGTCATTATGAGTTCACAGTGGTGTCATTTGGACTGTCAAACACACCTATTGTTTTTATGTGCTTGATGAATGGTGTATTCAAGAACTATTTAGACAAGTTTGTCATAGTCTTCCTGGATGACATCTTGGTGTATTCCAATTCAGAGGAAGAGCATGAACAACACCTGAGGATGGTGCTGCAAGTGTTGAGAGAACACCAGTTGTATGCCAAGTTGAGCAAATGCTCATTTTATCAAAGACAGATCCATTACTTGGGACATATTATTTCAGAAGAAGGGATCACTGTGGATCCTGAGAAGGTTGAGGCCATCCAAGAATGGTCAGCGCCAAGGAATGTGATATAATTTAGATCCTTTATGGGTCTGGAGGGCTATTATAGAAGGTTTATCACAGGGTTCTCAAAGATAGCTCACCCTATCACTTCCTTGCAAAGGAAGGAGAAAAAGTTTCAGTGGACTAAAGAGTGTGAAGAGAGTTTCCAATGATTGAAGCAGTTGTTAACTAGGGCTCCAATTGTTAAGAACCAAACATCAATATAGCATAGAAAAACCTCAAGAAAAGTACTCAACGCCTTGAAAAAGAGATAATATCAGATAATAATCCTCTTCGAGGGGGAAACCTCCTTTTA
>JZKD02S1723816.1:87920-106749 GCA_000966675.3 Picea glauca
CAGCAAAACACCCCTCCTTGTGACTCCCATCATCACATTAATATTTGACACTTTACCACAATAATATTTGAAATTATTTTCGAAAAATATATTACTCATATATCCAAATAAAACATGTTGTCCAAAACTTCTAAAGTCAAATGTCATCAAAAATAAATAGAATAAAACTCAAAAACCGTATTTCCCACTCTAAGATGCAATCTTTCCTTGATTTATGTTGTCATCCTTCGATTTTTTTGAAATTTCCTTTGGCTGCGCTAAGCGTTTAGGACTAATTTCGTTGATCATGTGAGAACAATCATCCCTCAAATGCATTCGGGAAGACGAAGATTTATCAGAGCCATTGGAGGATGAGGAAGGGGCAGCAGTGGATTTTCCTTTGTCAAGGGCATGGTGGGCCTTGGTTTTCAACCTTTTTCTAGCATGAGAGGACTAAACTGGTGAGTGGACAGGTGCAGCTTGGAGAATCTAGTTAATAGGCGGTTGAGAAGGCAAGGACAAATTGGGCCAACCACGATGTTGGGAGACTGTCGGGTGTACAATATATTTCCATTCATCATTTTAGGGAACCTCGGGTTACAATGAGACATGAGGGGGCCCGAGAATACCAAGGCTTGTGGAGCTTGGAAGGGGGGCATTTCAGGCCTAGGTTGGACCACTCCTTTCCCAATCCATATGAAAAATCTGGCCTGAAACAACTGGCCTAACTCTTGTGAGTCAACGTCAAAGTGTACGGAGAATCTTGGCCTTCTTGGGCCTCTATTCCAATTACCTCTCCCTCGGTTGCCTCTGCCATGGATACCTCGGCTGAAGAAGCTCATTCCTGCATGCAGGATTGATTAGAAAATATCCCTTTACAACCATACATGACAACTCCTTAAAATATGAAATAGACTTTCGCTCCAGAACATATCAGACTCATGCAATCCAATCCATATAAATAGTTTAACTATTTTCAATGAGCAAGGGGTGAACAAAAGGTACTGGGATATGAGAGGGGTTTGTATTGAGTGAAAAATGAAATAATGAGGAGGAAAAGAAACATGTTTATTGCTCGAGACAATAAACAATCAACTGCAATGCAAACCAAAGAAAATATCACTGTGATCCAACTAAGAAACTGCGACTTCAAACTGCCTCAATACAAAACTCTTCTTGACTGTAATTAAATTTTAGAATAGGGGGTGAAAAATGAATGTGGGAAGGTGATGGGGTTGTAATTAGCGAAAAGAGAAATAATGGTAGGGGAGAGAGGGGATATTGTTCATAAAATTAATTAAGTAAACCATAAAACCATTATGTAAAAGGAAATAACACCAACCATAATCATTGTGATCAAATGAAAACTATTGTGTATAAATCAATTAATTATGTGCATTGACTTGTTCATTGTTTGTAATAAAATATTTAACAAAGTGTCATCTAAACAAGATAGCATGCATTCCATAGCAACCTGAAGAGGAGCTTTGTTTCTTCTCATTTATCCATTTAATATTTTAAAACTATCCTCAAATGAATAATCAGTCACTTATTTCTTATTTCTACTGTGTCCAGTATTAACTCATCGGCCACTACCTATGAATTAATTCAATCATCAAATACAGACTCAAAAGTCGTGCCCGATTATGTCCTTCAATTTATTTAATAACTAAAATGTGATGGGTTTAAATTGTCACAGAACCTGTATCTATCTCTGTTACGATGCATGATATTCATCAACGCATATAATGGACAACCAAACATAACCATAAATATTTTAATTGCAAAGATCCTGACTTTCCACTTGAACACACAAACATCAATCACTATTTTAATTCATACTATGCTTTGGATACATAGATCATTCGACAAAACATAGGGTATTTTTGTGACTGTACATATCCAACTACTATGAATCTAAACATCCATAATGTTGGACTATCAACAAGGTAGCAACAGTAAGCCTGATCTCATCTCATAAATTGACCAAATTTGCAACAAAACCATTTTGTTTAAAACCCGTGACCATCTCTAATGGCGAAATCAATAATATTCATAGCATATACAGTGGATGGACATACCACAAACATCACGATTGCAATACTCCCATGGAAATTAAAACACATTGTCACAGTAATCCTTAACTCAACCTAACATGTTATAGGAACGCCATACATATCCATGCATCACGCATGAAGCATTTGTTGTGACTAAATCAATTAAAACTAATGCTTGGTCAACAATTCAATAATCATAACATAAGAGACAGCGATTGTGCATTCAATCCAACTCTCCAATCAACCAAATTACCATGATGAGTTTATCAATTTGATTGTCATAATAACCAATGACATGACTAGAAACCAAAACCAACACCACTTTCAACATAAGCAACATAGACGAGCGAGAAATCAAATATTGTCATTAATATGAAAACAACTCATAACAACCAACAGTATACCTGACAGGGCATAACGGTTCCCTCTATCAAAACCCGGGCTTGGGAAAACATGGGTTTTCTCTATGGACCAACACAGGGAGACTAGAGTGAGAACCTCTGATACCATCGGTGAAAACACAGGGTATACCACCAATGACTTTGCAGACATGGTGATATTTCACGAGATAGGACAGACTCTGAGCAGAAGAGAAAAGGCTCCATATTGGCATTGTAAAAATACTTAGAACAGGCAGGGTGTAACCCTCGTGGGTCCTCAAACAACCAACTAACAACAATGAGATAAAAAGAGTCGAGACAAATCAATATAACCCACTGTGCAACCATCAGTAGCGTGAACAAACCCATACCCAAGTGAAACAATGGGCAGTGACACAAGGCATTTCAAAACCAGTAAACCCTATAATAGCAAATGACTGGGTATGGTGATACGAATGCATGGATACAGTCAACCACTCTAGAGCAAATGAAACCCTCCAACTAAAACCAACAAGGATGACAGAGAGCCTTTATGGTTGCTAATACTTAGAATGACCAATAACATTGTGACTTCAACCATTATTGTAATGGTTCATTCCAGACAAATATCACAAATTTACACAGTTGCCATACTTAAGGAAAGCACAGACCCATACACTCTGAGACAATATTTATTTCATAACCAGAGCGAATTCATGGATGGTAAAAAGGCATACATGTAACCAAAAGCACCTTAAAACGTGAGTCGGTCAAGCGGTTCTTCCTCTACTTGAAATTCGGAGCCTAACCCAAGAAAAACGCAGTTGAACAATCGCCTGACTATGGCCCAACTAGGGTGGCGGCCAGTGGAAGGAGTAAGGGTGACGTGCAGTAAATGCATGTCACCTCCACCCTCAGTCATTCAATTCCTTAGTACATGCCAACCCACTTATCAATTAATTCATTTAATCAAACCAACATCCACTAAATTCCAAGAAATTCACCCATATCACATCTAATCATTGCCAACTATACCATAACACATATCAATCATGCTTTCATATAACTCAATAAATCGCATAGCTATTAACTTGTTAGATAGGATTAACAACGATCATTCTAATTTCAATGCATGTAGTGTAGCATAGTAGCATAGTTCAATCTTTTATTTTTGCATTTTGTTTATATTGCTTTTGCTTCTTTTCAACTGCTCCTATGTATGGTTACTAACATGTCTATTGTGCAGGTGTCAAAGTAATGAATCCCGGAACATGTATAAATGGTAGCAATGGATATCAGAGGCCATCATAACATGAAATTAGATCTTGGAACAAATCATAACATGCCTTACCCATCATTCACTTGTCACAATTAGAACCAACACATAACAAGCCTTATTCATCTCCAATAAAACCCAGATTTCGTCAATGATGTAGAACCATGTAAACAGTGTCGAATATCAGCATAAACATGAAATAAGAACCAGATATGAACTCCCAATCTACAAGGGGGGCCCCACCTACTAATATTATATATATATCAGTAGCTTATAATTATTAGGCTTAAGCAATACTTTGCGGGAGAAATCTTTGTTGTGATTTTAATTGTCAACAAATTGGAGACTCCACAGGGAAAACAAATTTCAACAGATTTAGAACTCATGGTTTCGGAGACCAAGAACAGCAAGTCAAGAATATATAACCAGGGATATTATGCAACAGGGGTAAGTGAGCATATTTAATGGAAAAATGATCGGGAATTCGGGAATAGCTCATGAAAAGTGTTAAGTATGAGGGGTTTTACCCCTGTGTGCATAATCGTTCAACCGAGATCGGTTCTTAACTTCAAGGAGGAAAGTTATGGACTTGCTCTTTTAAATTATCAAATGGATGAAGAAAAGGGAAGAAGAAGTGGGAGACAACCAATTCTTTATAAGACAACAGTGAAAGAAGATAACAAATTCAAATGTGCTTCAGCTGTGTAAGCTTGATTGTTATTGACCAACAATATCTGGCAGGAGTGACACTGTGGCAGAACTGATCCAACGTCTTATTTTGACTGAATTAACTAAAATATGGTAAGCAACCAAATCATGACAGAAATAAAATTGTGAAAATCAAAACAACAGCAAATAAATGAAAAAAAAGTAAAAGCAGTAAGAAATGTTTTAAAACAGAAAGAGGAAATCAAACTACTGTAAAGCAAAAAAGAAAAGCGCAAAATTGAAAGCAGAGCTAGGTTACTAGTATACAGAAAATCCAAACAGCATTAGAACTTTTCACGTTGGTCCCTCGTAATGTTTCAAGCGAGAACCGTTAGTGTCGTAGGAAAACAATTGCTCCTGTAAATCCTTTAGAATGTAAAAGTTAGTATCCAGGACAAAAGAAATTTTGAAAGGACCCAGAAATAAAACTTGGAACTCTGAGGTAATTATCATCCCTTTAACACATATGATTAGATCATTAAGGTAGGTATGGATATTGATCAATTCATCAAGCGTTGTGTGTATAGGTATTTTAAAAGCGCTACTTGCATCAGATAAGCTAGAAAACATCCATTTATAAGTCATGGTACCCCAATTTGTGATAAGTGTCGTTTTTTGAACATCTACCCTTTTTCCCTTGATTTTACTGTAACCCAAAAATTTGTCAAGTAAGGGCCTCATCTATGGTCCTACAACCTGTCACAGAATCATTTTCATATTGAGGAGAGGAAAAGTATTTATCATAATAGCCTGACTGAAAGTGCGAAAATTAATGTAGGTTCCAATATGATCAGTGGTCTTCAAAACGGGTAACCAATTGAAAACCCATTCAGAGTAGACTGGAAAAATAATCCCAGCCCTTAAGAAATTTTACAACTCCCTTTGAAAGGTTTCTTTAAATGCAGAGTTAATAGGTCTTTGTTTTTTCTTAGCTGGTTTCATGCCTTCATTGATGGGGATAGCATGTTGTATAAGACCAGGATCAAAACCACGAAGATCCTTATAAGACCAAGAAAAAACATAGTGAAATTCACCAAGTAGCTTGGCAAACCTCATTTCTTCTTTATCAAAACATTTGGCACTTATTTAAACATTCCTTGGAGATTCGAGTGCCCCAATGTTCAAAGAGATGGTTTTACCCACCTTCTTTCTTGACTCCTCTTCACTCTGTTTCTCTTTATTGCCTACATCACTCGATGAAAATGAACTCTCGGGAGAATTAAAGCCCTTAGGAATCTCGTTGTCTTCTATGGATATCATTTCCTTGGGCTTAAGAGGTTCATCTTGAATGAAAACACAAATGCTCTCATAATTAGGGAGGAACTGCCTAGATTCTATGATGTCAGGGATATGTGGATGATATAGGGATTGAAAATAAAAATCAGGTCTGTGAGGCAAAGGTTGTTGAATAGAAGAGGCTGCAAAGACATCTAACCGATCAGCCATTGAATTCAACTCCCTCTTAACATGAGTGATGTTGAAAGATAATAGATTCGAGATAAGTGCCCAAACATTTTGGGTGTATCGTCTCATCAACTTGTTGCTAGGAGAGTATATCTTACGTACCAAGTTCACAACAAGTTTAGAATCTCTAAAAATTGAAAGTGACCACAACCAACATTATGGGCATTTTCAATGCCTAATAATAAAGCTTCGAATTCAGTGACATTGTTCGTACAAGCAAACTCCAACCTGTAAGACAAACTATGAATTTTCCCTATAGAGGAAACCAAGATAATGCCAGCCTCATTACCTTCATTAGAGTGTTAACCATCAAAGTGCATGTGCCACATATCATCATCTAAATCGATTTGTTCCAAAGGAGTATTATCCTCCTCAACAATGATGGAATACACTCCTAGGTCCTATTCGATATAGTTTACATTAGGTTGTGGAACACTCTCTATGTAAGGTGAAATCCTTCCCTCTCTAAGCACTATAATATTCTTACCATTTCAAGGCACGGATAAATGTGTCCCGTCGAGTGAGAGGTATCCACTTGTTAAGGCTTCCCAATCTCTTCCCGAGATAATTGAGTAATTGCTTACATGCATATAAATTACCTGAATTCTAACGGTTGTCCTTTTTTTAGGGTGTGCACACAGAACTAAGGTCACATATTTAATCTCACCTATGGTTGTTTGTTGTAGACTATTATAGGAGAGCATGCTCCTGGCATTTTCATTTGTACAAGGCAATCCTAGATATTCCATAATAATCTTTGACATCAACTTGGGCCCGAACTGCCATCAATGAGGCAACAATGGGAAATCGTATCCATAATCTTTACAGAAATATAAAAAGGGGGGTTTTTTACAGGGTACCTAAAGTTATGCACACCAACCTTATTTACAGATGAGTCATCTTCGTTCAATTCTTTAGAGAGGTTGGCTACAACGAAATATTTTCCTTCCATAAATTGTTTCATATGCCTTTGTTGCTCAGGGATGGAAACCATGTCCAGAAGGATTGCATCTTCTTTGATGTTGGCCAACTGATTCAAGATATTGTACTTGGAAGAGGGGAGAAGGGAATTTTTCCCTTGACTATCAGGAACCTTAGGAACCTGAACAGTAGCAGCGGGTGAGGATGAGCTCGGGCTATAATAATTGCGGGGAGAATCAAATTTACCCTTGGGAGCATAGGCTTTGTTCCTAGTATTGATGATCATGAAATCTTCTGGCTATGCAAAATCTAGGACAGCGATAGTAGTTTCTGGTCTTTTACCAAAGATATTATCTCTGGCACTCTTCCTTACTTCACATGTGGTTTCCTCATGGTGTTCCTCACAAAAGTTACACCAACTTCGAGGTAGGATTGCTTTAGGCTGAAAATTATTTTCAATTGGACTTATAAAAGGGGGTGCAGAAGAGGATGAAGCCTCAGGGGTGAAAGGTGAGACATTCCCCTTTCTCTCATACGCTATCATACGATTGTTCATATATTGCACTAGTTGTAGGAGGGAAGACATGTTTGTCTGTTTAACCGATTCTCCCTGAGGAAGACTTGTTCTTTCAAGTTTTTCTCCATACTCTAAACAAGTATGCAGAGCATAACTGAGATTATCAATGGATTTTTCCTCAAGCCTATGATGGTAGGGGGAAGGTAATTCATTGTAGTAATTCATGAAAGTGGCTTGGTTCTGAGGCCGAATGAGTCCAGAGATCTGATTGTATAGCTTAGTGAAATGCAAGTTGAAGGACTTGATGGTCTCACCATCCTTATAAATGATGTTATTGTATTCCTGTAACTTCTCGGCTGGGCTTTTAGATTGCCTATAAGTGGACTTGAACTAGTAAATTAACTCCTCCCAAGTAGACAGAATCTTAGGAAGAAGTTCAAAGAAATCGGTTGCACCCTTTCCTTTCAAGGAATTGACAAATAAGTGCATGCAAGTATCATTGTCATTGGCTCCTATGTTATGACAAGCATTAGAAAATTCCACCAGGGGTTCATTTGTAGTGACAATGTTATTTCTTGAAAACCTAGGAAGATGCTCTTTGAATTTAGAAAGTGGACGAGTAGCAGGAGCTTGGTTAAGAGGAGAGCACAGATGCCACGGTGTGGTTGTGGCGTCTTCTTCAAACTAAAAAAGCCCATATTTTTATATGAATTTGGTGGGATTTGTGGTATATTGGACAGGGATATGGTGGCTATATCATCTACCAATCACTGATGAAAATGAATATCGAGAAGATGAAGCACTTACAATGCCACTAGAGCCACCACAAGATTCCATCTTGTGGATGATAGGTGAGGGAGAGAAAGACGAACTGGAAGAATCAGGAAAAGTTATCATTAGAGAACCTTGTTGGGTAGATAACACAACGTTTCTTCTTCTTATTTCAGTGATAGGGTTAGTTTCGGGTGATAAGCCTCTTCTTCTTCTAGAAACACGAGAGTCTAAGGACATGAAAGAAAGGCCAAAACTGAAGAAACAAGAAGGTTATTGTTGATTTCTAGGTTGTCTACATCTAGCTTCCAATAGTTCTTGAGCAATAATATCTCTTTCAATTGATTCCCATGAATGATTAAGCTCAACACGAGTATTGGCAGTGTCTAAAATGGTGTTAAACAGCTTCAAAGCAATGTCGGTCTGATCTTGAAGACCGGGCTCAATATTGGGATGCCTTGTAACAGGTACAGTCATTAAGAAATAAAATAGTCAAAGAATCAATATCATAAAAATAGATGTATCGATGATAATTGAGTATAAAAATTAACCAAAGAGATATTGAATATCTCCCCAGTATGGTCACCAAATAAATGTTGAGGAAAAGATAAGAAATGATCTTACTCAAGCATTTTCAGATTCTTCTTGGCTAAATCAAAATAGACGGGAATGTCACCCTAGGTTTATATCCATCAAAAATAAAATCCCAAATCACAAGTATCAATTAAAAGTGCTTAGGCTATTCTTTTTCACAAACAAAAGCTTGTTGGAAAATTCATTTTAGTATGATTTTTGAATATAATAGTTGCTGGAAAAAAATGTAAATACATAAGTAAAGGCACCAAGATGATAATCAAGACAGATGAGACATAAAGAAATCATTTATTTCATTCCAATTCACCAAAGATTCATTCTCTTTACAAAATCTCATGCAGAAATCTCAGACCAAAGTCAAACTTAGACATCCCCGATGGAACATACAAAAGGACCTCTGACAGAAAACCAAAAATTGAACTCTAAAAGTTGGATCAGCTTGCCACAAATTGTTTCCTACTCGACTCTGCACAATATCCTTTGTGAGTCATGAAAACTAATTCACAAATAGACAAGTCTACACAGACTATCAAAGATAGATCAACACCTCTGAAAAACAAGTGTTTGAATGATGTAACTCAACCCTGAATATTGTTGTCTACAATAAGACCCTGCTATCATAAAAAAGAATTAGGCTTGTGATAAATTAAGGAATGAATGAAAACTGAACTATCTCAACATGAACTCAAAGAGAAAACCCTAGTATGCTTCTCCTTTTTCCCTCCTCTTGTTCCTCCCTTTCCTTTTTCCTTTAAGCAAATTAGAATTGGTTGAAGTAGTTGAACCACCTCATTAGTTAAGTTAACTAAAACCTCAACCAACTTTTTAGTTAAGGGGGAAAAGTAATAAATCATAATAAGGGCTTTAAATAAATAATAACTAGTAGGTGGGACCCCTTGTGACTCCCTTTGGGTCTTAACAATCATAACATAATTATTTAATTAAGAAAAACACCCCTCCTTGTGACTCCCATCATCACATTAACATTTGAAACTTTATCACATTGATATTTGAAATTATTTTCAAAAAATACATTACTCATATATCCAAAGAAAACATGTTGTCCAAAACTTCTGAAGTCAAATTTAATCAACAATAAATAAAATAAAACTCAAAAACCATATTTCCCACTCTGATATGCAATATTTCCTTGATTGGTGCTATCACCCTTTGGTTTTTTTGAAATTGCCTTTGGCTGCGTTAATCCTTTAGGCCTAATTCTGTTGATCACGTGACAACAATCGTCCCTCAAATGCATCCGAGAAGACACAAATTTATCAGAGCCATTGAAGGGTGAGGAAGGGGCAGTAGTGACTTTTCCTTTGTCAAGGGCATGGTGGGCCTCGGTTTTCAACCTTTTTATAGCATGAGAGGAATGAACTGGTGAGTGGACAGGTGTCTCTTGGACACTCTAGTTAATAGGCGAGGGAGCAGGCAAGGACAAATTGGGACAGCCACGATGTTGGGAGATAGGTGGGTGGACAATCTATTGCCATCCGTCGTTTTCTGGAACCTTGAGTTATAATGAGACATGAGGGGGCATGAGAATACAAGGGCTTATGGAGAATGGAAGGGGGGCCTTTTAGGCCTAGGTTGGACCACTCCTTGCCCAATCCAATTGAAGCATATGGCCTGAAATAATTGGCCTAACTCTTGTGATTCAACGTCAAAGTGTACGGAGAATCTTGGCCTTCTTGGGCCTCTGTTCCAATTACCTCTTCCTCGGTTGCCTCTACCATGGCTACCTCGGCTGAAGAAGATCGTTCCTTCATGCATTATTGATTAGAAAATATTCCTTTACAACCATACATGACAACTCCTTAAAATATGAAATAAACTTTGGCTCAGCAACATATCAGACTCATTCAATCCAATCCATATAAATTGTTTAATTGTTGTCAGTGAGCAGGGGGTGAACAAAAGGTCATGGGATATGTGAGGGGTTTGTATTGAGAGAAACATGATATAATGAGGGGGAAAAGAAACATGGTTACTTATCGAGACAACAAGCAATCAACTTCAATGCAAACCAAAGAAAATATCACTGTGATCCAACCAAGAAACTGTGATTTCAAACTGCTTCAATACAGAACTCTTCTTGAATGTAACTAAATTTTAGAACAGGGAGTGAAAAATGAATGTGGGAAGGCGATGGGGTTGTAATTAGAAAAAAGAGAAATAATGGTAGGGGAGAGAGTGGATATTGTTCATAAAATTAATTAAGTAATCCATAAAACCATTCTATAAAAGGAAATAACAACAACCATAATCACTGTGATCAAATGAAAACTATTGTGTATAATTCAATTAATTATGTGCATTAACTTGTTCACTGATTGTAATAAAATATTTAACACAGTGTCATCAAAACAAGACAACATGCATTCCATAGCAACCTGAAGAGGATCTATGTTTCTTCTCATTTATCCATTTAATATTTTAAAACAATCCTCAAATGAATAATCAGTCACTTATTTCTACTCTGTCCAGTATTAACTCATCGACCATTGCCTACGAATTATTGAAATAATGTAACTGCAAAGTGTATTCTTATTATTATTTGATATATTATTCATTGGATCAATCTCCATTGTGGATTGATCATGTCGGCTATTGTAAAAGGACCAAATCCCCTTTTGCGGATTGGTCATAATGTAATTGTAATAGGCAGAAAGAAAAGTCAGCCCCATAATATATTAAAGAGGCCCTGAAATATAATAAAGGTGGTTATAACCACCTATATTAAGAAGTCAACCCTGCCAGTGAAGAGACACTTCACACGTGCCAGATTAGTATAAATAAGGAGGCTAGCGCCTCACTTAGACACACCTCACTTGTTCATTGAGAGAAAAGTTTTGGAATTGCAGTCGGAGAAGAAAGAGAGAGAGTGGCACATATTTGGGAGAGGATCTTCTGTATTAGCTTGATTTATCTCTTGGCATTGTATTGGCTATCTATAAGAAGTAATTTTTTATGGGTTTTCTTCCCCTAGAGGGTTTCCCAGGATAAATGTTGTGCCTCTTGTGATTGTGTATTTCTTAATGATCTTGTCTTATGTTGTTGTTATCTATTGAAATCCAAAGAACTATAATAATGGCTTAAACATTAACATGGTATCAGAGACAATCTAAAGAAAGCATCTTTCACAAGAGTGAAAAATGCCACTGTTGTCGTACATGCAAATTAGGGATTTTTGATGGTGAATCTTTTCAGCCCTAAAACCACCTAGAAAAGTGCGTCCTCCCCCGAGGATTACTTTGGCACTCTCAACGCACCTTTTCAGTGGCTAGAGCTCCCAGAATGTGAAACCCTAGTTTCACAAAGTACCAGAAGTACCATAGGTACCAGAAATCCGCAGATCAAGTTTGGAGGAGAAAAAGTTGGATTTTCTCGTATCCAAACACACCAGGCCACTCGACTCAGCCAAGCGCACCTCTTGGTAAGTTCAAAATTTGATTTTGAGAATTTTCATTTTTTGGTCATCTTCCTAGCTCCAGGTAAAAGATGTCTACAAGCACTAAGCTTGTTGACAAGCTGGAAGGTGTGGAAAACTTTCGTGGCTAGAAATATAATATTGGACTCATTCTTGAAGAGAATGACCTAGCAAAATTCGTCAAAGGAGAAATTTTGGAACCCGACGATGCTGCAGAAAAAGCCAAGCATCAAAAGGACACATTCAGGGCCAAAAGAATCATTGCAGATTCAATCAAAGACCACATGATTCCTTATGTGTCATCTAAGAAGACTCTGAAAGAAATGTTTGATGCCTTGACCAGACTATATGAAGGAAAGAACATAAATCGAAAGATGAATCTAAGAACTCAACTAAAGAATACAAGGATGCAGAAAGGAGAAACAATTCAGGAATATTTCTCCAGAATCTCAAAATTCAAAGAATAGTTAGAAGCGATTGGAGATACCATAGATGAATACAAACTCATAATGATGGCCCTAAATGGTCTCACAATACCTTGGGATGCATTCATCCAAACGATATGTGCCAGAACGGAGAAACTGAAGTTCGATAGTCTATGGGAAGAATGCATCCAAGAAGAAATAAGAGTAGCTAACCATGAAGCACTACTGGCAAGAGATGATGATCAAGCCCTAAATACTCACACCAAAAGAGGAAGGAAGAAACCCTACTTCCAAAAGGAGACTCATAAAGAGCCTCAACCGTCAAACAAATTCAATAATAAAGAATCTCATCCAAGGAGATTTCAGAAGAAAGGACAACGAAAGGAAAGAGATTACTCATTTGTACAATGCTATCATTGTGATAAGATGGGACACATTGTGAAATTATGTCCAGCCAGATGAGAAGAATACAAGAGAAAACATAAGAGGCACCATGCCCATGTAGTCGAATATGAAGAGCCACCCGCAAAGATGATAAGAGAGTAGATCGAAGACCATGTCATAATCTTGGCCCTCTCAGGATCTATAACACTTGGAGAGGACACTTGGCTCATTGATAGTGGTGCATCCAAGCACATGATGGGACAAAGAGACATTCTCTCTTGTATTTCAGAAAAGTTGTTTTCTCATAAAGTGACACTTGGAAATGATTGCCAATATCCCATCAAGGGAGTGGGAGAATCAAACTACAAACTAAATTCAGGGAATTCACTAAAGATGAAGCATGTACTATATGTACCATGTTTGACTAAGAACCTACTCTCCATTTCATCTTTAGAAAAGAAAGGCTTCAGAGTTGCCTTTATAGATGGAGAAGTTCTTATGTGGGCTAAAGGAGAAACCTTAAATGAATCAATCATCATTGGAAGTGAAGAAAATGGCTTGTATAAACTAAAGGGTCACTCAGAGGCTGCCATGACCCACGCCATTGAAAACTCGTGTGAAATTTGGCATAGAAGATTAGCTCACATCAACTACAAGGGGCTACCATACATATGAAAATCGGTCACAGGATTACCAGAACTCAAGGTTGACCATGAAGGCATATGCAATGGATGTGCACAAGGGAAGAACATCAAGAACCCTTTTCTGAAGAGAGACAGCAAAGAAAAAGGAGTCCTAGAGCTCATTCATTCAGAGGTACGTGACCCAATGCCATCATCCTCCATTAGTGGGTATGTATATTATGTATCATTTATTGATGATTATTCTCGTAAGACCTGGGTATATTTTTTGAAATCTAAAGATGAAGCATTCAGGAAGTTCAAGGAATTCAAAGCCATGATAGAGAATCTTTCTGAAAGAAAGATTAAGATACTCAGGTCAAATAATGGAGGAGAATATACCTCAAAAGAGTTTGTGAACTTCTGCAAAGATGTTGGGATCAAGAGGGAACTCACAACTCCCTATAATCCTCAACAAAACGGTGTAGTTGAACAAAAGAACAGAACGATAATGGAAGCTGTGAAGACTATGATCCATGATCAAGATCTTCCTATGTGTTTATGGGCAGAAGCAACAATGGAAGCTTTATATGTGTAGAATCGATTGTCCCATAGTGCACTTGGGCTCAATACCCTGGAAGATATGTTCACCAGAAAGAATCCATAGATAATCCATCTCAAAATATTTGGCTACCCAGTATTTATTCATATACCAAAAGAGAAGAGAAACAAGTTGGAACCTTCAGGAAAGAAGGGAATATTTGTGGGATATTGTGAGGTCTCCAAGGCCTTCAGAATCTATATACTAGGTCATTGTCACATTGAGATCAGCAAGGATGTGACATTTGATGAAGATGCAGTGCTCAAGAAATCAAGAAGATGCCATCTTGAAGAAGTATATGAAGAGAAACCCATAATCCCCAGAACTGCAGTGAGGGAGGTTCCCAGAGCCGCAGAACCAGTGAGGGAAGTCATAACTTCCCCTAATGAGGAAATTCTAGAAGACCATGATATATTAGAAGTTCAAGAACCTCCTAAAATGACGATCCACCATAAAAGAAATCCATCTTGGGCTAGAGATCTTATTCAAGATCGAGAGAAGTATGGTGTTCCCGAAGGAACTACAAGACAAGTGAAAAGACCAAAGCCATTCTCCAGTTATACGACTTTGATGTGTGATCTTCTAGAGGAGGAGCCTACCTACTTTGAAGAAGCCATTCAAAGGAAAGAATGGGCAGATGCCATGATAGAGGAATACCAATCTATAATAAAGAACAAAGTATGGGAAATAGTTCCAAGACCGAAGAGTAAAGATGTGGTATCCTCCAAATGGCTCTTCAAAATAAAACATGTTTTTGATGGAAGTATTGAGAAGTATAAATCAAGATTTGTCACTTGTGGCTTTTCTCAAAAGGAAGGCATTGACTATGAAGAGACATTCGCTCATGTATCCAGAAACACTTTGATCAGAACCATCATATCTCTTGCAACTAAGATGAAGTGGAAATTACACCAGATGGATGTGAAGACAGCTTTCCTAAATGGTGTCATCGAAGAGGAAGTGTGTATAGAGAAAACTCAAGGATTTGAAGTTGAAAACAAGAAGTCTCGTGTCTGCAAATTGAAGAAAGCCTTATACGGATTGAAGCAAGCTCCTAGAGCTTGGTATGGCCGGATAGACAGTTTCCTGACGAGCTTGGGATTTACCAAGAGTAAAGCAGATTCTAAACTCTAATTCAAGGTTATGAACGATGAGCCAGTGATACTATTGCTATATGTGGATGACTTATTCTTAACTGGAGAAGAAAATCTCATCACCGAATGTAAGAAGAGACTCGCTTCATAATTTGAGATGAAAGACCTTGGCCTAATGCATTATTTCTTAGGTCTTGAGGTATGGCAGAGTCTAGAGAGGATATTCCTTAACCAAGGGAAGTATGCAGTCGAAATCTTGAAGAGATTCGACATGTTGGAATGCAAGTCCATGAATACACCCATGGAAGCGAAGCTGAAGTTGTTGGTCGACACTTCGTCAAAATTGATTGATGCCACACTGTATAGACAAATTATTGGGTCAATGACGTACCTGACAAACACTGGACCAGACATTTGTTTTTCCATGAACACCTTGAGTCAGTTTCTGGTAGAACCCAGACATGTCACCTAGCGGCTACAAAACATGTGATGAGGTACCTTAAGGGTACAATAGATTGTGGTCTCAGCTATGATGGAGATCATGATTTCACATTGAGTGGATATACTGATGCAGATTGGGTAGGAAGTGTTTCTGACAGGAAAATCACTTCAGGATGTTGTTTCAGTTTGGGATCAGCCATGATCTCATGGCAGAGTAGAAAGAAATCTAGCATTTCTCTCAGCACAGCAGAAGAATAATACATTGTTGCATGTTCTGCTAGCTACGAAGCTATATGGCTTTGAAAGTTGTTGATCGGTCTATTAGACCTAGAGATGGAAGCAACCACAATCCTATGTGACAACCAGATATGCATAAAGATGACAAAGGATCATGTATTCCATGATAGGTCGAAGCACATAGAGATTCGTTATCATTACATCTGTGACACGGTGCATAGAGGAGCCTTAAAGCTCCAGTACGTTAGCACGAATGAACAAGTTTTTGATGTGTTGACCAAGCCTCTATCTCGTGTAAAGTTTGAGCACTTTCGAGATAAGATTGGTATAGTCCAAGAGGACCTTCCTCGAAAGGAGGAGTAGTTTATGTGATGATACATCTCTTGCTTCCAGCTTCAGTGTTGTGATGTAAATCAAGAATATGTGATGAGACTAGTATTGTGCTTCCGCCTTGATAGTTGTGACGTAAATCCAGTCTAGTATCTTGCTTCTAGCTTCAGTGGCTGTGACGTAAAGCAAGAATATGTGATGAGACTAGTACTATGCTTCCAGCTTGACAGTTGTGACGTAAAGCCAGTCTAGTATCTTTCTTCCAACCTGATGGTTGTGACGTAAAGCAAGACGATGTGATAAGACTAGTACTGTGCTTCTGGATTGACAGTTGTGACATAAAGCCAGCCTAGTATCTTGCTTCCAGCTTAAGTGTTGTGACGTAAAGCAAGATGTTGAGATGAGACTAGTACTGTGCCTCCATCTTGAGAAGTTGTGATGTAAATCCAGTCTAGTATCTTGCTTCCAGCTTGATTGTTGTGACATAAAGCAAGATGACTACTGAGCTTCCAACTTGACAGCTATGACGTAAAGCCATTCATATATTATGATGAGCCAACCTCATGCTGTGATGATGATGATGTGTCCATTTTATACTAATACATATTGATGCAGATGATGATTGCATTCCTTTGAGAATAATGATGTTTTCGATGAAGAAAACTTCTGATGATTTATAGATATGTCAGTCAGTGTTCCAAGATGATATTGATGATGATGTCCTCTCACCCACTTGATGTTGTTGATGATGTTGTCCTCTCTCTCTCGCCTGATGTTTTTGAAGAATACCCTTCTTGTTAAGGGGGGGTGTTGAAATAATGTAACTACAAAGTGTATTCTTATTATTATTTGATATATTATTCATTGGATCAATCCCCATTGTGGATTGATCATGTCGGCTATTGTAAAAGGACCAAAACCCCTTTTGTGGATTGGTCATAATGTAATTGTAATAGGCAGAAAGAAAAGTCAGCCCCAGAATATATTAAAGAGGCCCTGAAATATAATAAAGGTGGTTATAACCACCCAGATTAAGAAGTCGACCCTGCCAGTGAAGAGACACTTCACACGTGCCAGATTAGTATAAATAAGGAGGCTAGCGCCTCACTTGCTCATTGAGAGACAAGTTTCGGAATTGCAGTTGGAGAAGAAAGAGACAGAGTGGCACATCTTTGGGAGAGGATATTTTGTATTAGCTTGAGTTATCTCTTGGCATTGTATTGGCTATCTATAATAAGGAAGTTTTGTTGGGTTTTCTTCCCCTAGAGGGTTTCCCAGAATAAATGTTGTGTCTCTTGTGATTGTGTATTTCTCAATGATCTTATCTTATGTTGTTGTTATCTATTGAAATGCAAAGAACTATAATAATGGCTTAAACATTAACACAAATTACTTCAATCATCAAATACAGACTCAAAATCCGTGCCCGATTATGTCCTTCAATTGATTTAATAACTAAATTGTGATGGGGTTAAATTGTCATTGAACCTGTATCTATCTCTGCTACGATGCATTGATATTCATCAATGCATATAACGGACAACCAAACATAACCTTCAATATTTTAATTGCAAAGATCCTGACTTGCCACTTGAACACACAGACAACAATCACCATTTTAATTCATACTATGCTTGGGATACACAGACCATTTGACAAAACGCAGGGTATTTCTGTGACTGTACAGATCCAAATACTCTAAATATAAACATCCATAATGTTGGACTATCAATCAATATAACAAGGTAGCAATAGTAAGCATGATCTCATCTCATAAATTGACCAAATTTGCAACAAAACCATTATGTTTAAAACTCATGACAATCTTTGATGGTGCAATCAATAATATTCACAACATATACAGTGGATGGCCATACCACAAACATCACGATTTAAATACTCCCATGGAAATTAAAACACACAGTCACAGTAATCCTTAACTCAACCTAACATGTTGTAGGAATGTTATAGGATAAATCCGTAAGTGCGGACACAAACCGATCTCCCTAGATCCACCTGGATCTAGAACAAAACATGACAGAATATACCGCTTTCCCTAGATCTAACTATTTAATTAAATTGGAAGTGAGAAGAAGATATGTACCTTTGTAATCGCTTCCTTGGTCTCTGTTGTTCCTTGCTTCGCTCCAGTGCTCTTGTGCGGTCAAGATCAAAACAGAACAAACCAACCAAAGTGAAAGAAAATAATATATCCAATAGCTAATCTATACATATGATCAAGGAATTATGTAATAAAGTAGATCTAACTTTATGGGAAAGAAACATATTACTGTATCATATTAAATGTGAAAGAGAGATTACAACGATTGCCTTGATGTCGTAAGGTCCCTTCCAACTGTCCTTCGTTCCCCACACACTTTGACTCCAAGAATTCTGAGACCATAGATCCGATAGCTGCTCACAATCTATCTTGACAAAGCAAATCTCAAAGCCACTCCAACCAAGCTAATAATTCCAAGCCAAAGAACCACAACCAAGAACACACAAGCTCAAGCTCACAAAAGCTAACTTTCTCCATGAGAATTCCTCTCCTTTTATAAGCTGAAGAAGATAAGGTGAGGAGGTTAGGATGATCCCACTAAATCATGAAAGCGAGT
>JZKD02S1723816.1:121576-159520 GCA_000966675.3 Picea glauca
AAACCCATTTTGTGCCGATCACATTCTTATTCTTTGGTCTTGGAACCAATTCCCAAGTGTCATTTTTCTCTATTTGATCCAATTCTTCATCCATGGCTTTATTCCAAAATTCATCGTTGTTGGCTTCTTCAAAACAGTTTGGTTCAATTGTAGATAAGAGTGCTAGGTGTGTTTGTTCTTGTGAACGGGTTTTTCTTCTAGTCTCAACTCCTGCATATTTGTTTCCAATAATATGATCTGAAGGATGATTCTTTTGTACTCATTTGCTAGGTGTCTTTGGAGATACTTTTGAACTTGCTCTTCTGTTCCTATTGGATTCTCTTCATATTCCTCTTCTACTTCATCTTTTGTTTCTTCTTCAAAAAGTTGTTCCATTGATTTTTTTTCTTCTTCCTTTGATTCTGGTCTGCCTATTTCATCAATTGTTACATTGATGCTTTCCACAACTTTGTTCAATCTTAGATTGTAACACTTGTATGCTTTCCTTGTACTTGATTAACCAACAAGTACTCCTTTGTCCACACGAGAGTCAAACTTTCCCATTCTTCCATCTTCTCTTTTGATGTAGCATTTGCTTCCAAAAACTCTGGAGTGCTTCGCATTCACTGGTCTTCCTTTCCATAGCTCATAGGGAGTTTTATCAGTGTTGTTTATGAGCATTACTCTGTTTTGAATGTGAACTGTTGTATGCACTACCTGTGTCCAAAATATATCTGTCAATTTGGAATCCATTAGCATTGTTCGAGCCATTTCTTGTACTGTCATGTTCTTTCTTTCAACAACTCCATTATGTTGAGGTGTCCTAGCAACAAAGAATTGCCTTTTTATTCCATGACTACTGCAGTAGTCCATAAATTCCTTTGAATTGAAATCTCCTCCATTATCAGATCTCAAGCATTTGATTCTTGAATCCATCTCATTTTCAACCATTTCCTTGTAGATCTTAATTTTTTCAAAATCTTCTGGCTTGTTCTTGAGAAAGAAAACTACAGTCATTCTTGTATAATCATCAACTAATAACATAAAGTATCTCTCACCTTTTAAGCCCTTTGTTGTAGTTGGTCCAGCTAGATCATTATGCACAATTTCCAGTGGTCTTTTTGTTTAATATTCCTTTGATTTGAACTTGGTCTTTGTTTTCTTTCCTTGTTGACATTGCTTGCATAAAGTGTTGGTTGGTTTCGTGATCTGGGGCATTTCTCTGACTGCTTATCTTTTGTTGACTTTGACAAGGATATCAAAATGCATGTGACCCATTCTTCTGTTCTATAGCCAAATTTCATCTTCCTTTCCTAGACAACACTTTCCAATTTCACTTAACATATATATGTTGTTTGAAGTTCTAGCAGTTGTACTGACCAATTTCCCTAAACCTTCTCTTCTTATCTCACACTTTTGTGAATCGAAAGTAACTTTATGACCTCGGTCACACATTTGACTCACACTTAGAAAATTATGTTTCATATCTTCTACCAGAAGAACATTTTGTGACTTTTCATTCTTGTTCCCAATTCGGACTAGGCCTTCTCCAATGATTTTGGCTGAATTATCATTTCCGAAGGAGACTGATCCATTTCTTTCCTTTCGCAATGTAATAAATTTGTCTCTATCACCTATCATGTGTTTTGAACACCCACTGTCAACATACCAATCGTGTTTCTTTTTCTTAGCTTATAGAGCGATTGTGCATTCTTCATTGCTATATTGATCCTTCTTTCTTATCCATGTCGTTTTCTGAGGTTCTTGTCTGTGACTGTTGTTATTTTGTTGAGTTTCTTTAGGAGGGATTGTCATTCTGCAATCTTTGGAAACGTGTCCAAAATTGTTACATTTGTAACATTCCACTTCAGTGCTCAAAGATCCAAACCTGTTGTAACTTCTTCTTTGTGTTTCACTAGGTCTTCTTGAATAACCCCTTTGTGTATGACTCTCAAAGTTGTTATTGTTCCTGTTGTTAGCTCTGCAATTCCCAACTTTATCTCCAAAATTATTACATGCATAACATAAACCAAAAAATATAGTTTGATACCTAGGATTTGAAGATCTTCTAAAAGGAGGTTCTCTTATGAATCCTTCTTCTTCTTGAGTCCTATCTATATGTTGTTGATTCTGAAATCTAAATATTCTCGGTGGAGGAGTGTCCCTGTAATCTTCCTTGTATATATTCATATGCCCTTTGATTCTTTCTGCATAGCTTTTTGGATTTGTTTCTTGCTCTTTTGTTTTGGAGCTTGATCCCTTTTCTGTCTGATTGTATCCAAGTCCAGACCTGTCAAGATGAGATTTTTTACTATTGATAATGTCATCCAGAACTTTTCAGCTATTCTGCATATTTTTATTTTGAATATCCTTTCTTAGTGTGACAATCTCTACTTCCAAGTTTCCAATGATCTTGTCCTTTTCTTCTAGTTGTTCTTTGAGTGCTTCTTCAATTCTTTTATCTTCTTCTATTTGAACCTTCAATTTTATGATCATTTGTTCTAGTTCTCGAGTGTCCTTTTTCTTGTCTAGTTCTGCTTGTAGTTTCTTGTTTTTCTTCTTTTATCTTCTGATGACTTCTATGGCACACATTAATTATTCTCGATAGTCAACTTATGTCTCTTCAATTTCGTCTTCGACTTCTTCATATCCTTCTTTGGCTTCTTCATATTCTTCTTCGGAGTCTTCTTTGTCAGAATCTTTTACTGCCATGAATCGAACTCTTCATGTCTCACTGTCACTGATTTCATCTTCATCTGATGATGAGATGTCTTCATTGATGCATAAGCTTTTCTTGAAATATTTCTTTGTAGTTATTTTGCCTTTATATGTGTGTTTGCCTTTTGAGTAACCTTCATCATTTATCTTTTTCTTATGAGGACATTTGTTAGCAAAATGACCAATACTGTCACAATTAAAACAAATTAAAGGAAGATTACCTCTATACCTACTGGTGGTTCCCTTGTTCAGTCTTTTGACAAAGTTGGACACTTCTTCATCATCTTTCGAGACGTCTTTTCTGCTGCCTTTGGATTCTTTAAAGGCTATTTCTTTTACATCTAGATTTTCCTGTTCAGTTCTCATTTCATATGTTGTGAATATTCCATGCAGTTCGTCCATGCTTATTGAGTTTAGATCCGAACTTTCTTCTAGTGTTGATATCTTAAGGTTGAATCTCATAGGAAGAGATATTAGTACCTTTTGAACAATTACGGATTCTTCGATTTCTTCTCCCAATCCTATGATTGCATTCACTGTTTCAGCGACTCGTAAGAAGTATGCTCCAATATTCTCATCTTCCTTCATTTTTATTTGTTTGAACTAACATCTGTAAGTTTGAAGCTTTGTTGCTTTGACTTTTGTATCTCCTTCATAAATATTTCGAAGCTTGTCCCAAATCTCTTTAGCGGATATGTGCGACTTTGGTGAATATCGTATCACTGAGACCATTCAAAAGTGCATTTGTATCTTTAGAATTATTCTCACCAAATTTCATTGCTTTGTCATTTGTTGGTGGAACTGTTGGTGTTGTGTATCCATCTACAATTGATTTCCAAACTTGAAATCCATGTGCTTGTATATATGTCTTCATCCTTATGCTCCAAAAAGCATACTTATGTCCATCAAACTGTGGTATTCCATTTTTATACAAGTTGGTACTTTCCATGATCTACCTTTCAGTGGTTAAACTGATTTATGAAGGAACCTACTCTGAAACCAATTGTTGGATTACTGAGAGGGGGGGTGAATCAGTAATAGCGTAATTATAATCCTTTTTCTCCAAATAATCCAAGTTTTATATCAATGTAGAATTATTATCCAATAATGAGCAATAGGAAATGAACAATCACACACATACACAGTACACCAGTGTTTTACGTGGAAACCCCAATCGGGAGAAAACTACGGAATGTTTTTTCTTATATGTATTAAAGAATTACATTCATTGGAATCACCAACTTCCTTTGTTTTCCAGTTGTAACTGGAAGGAGGCTCCAACCCCCTAGTTTCTTAGGCTACAACATGAAGGAAGCTCCAACTCCCCAATTCTCTGGCTACAACTAGAAGGAGGCTACAACCCTCTGTGTTCTTCAGCTACAACCACTTGTCCTTACCCCATCCAACCTCCCTGAAGTATAAGTAGAATGATGGAACCACTATCAATATGTCACTATGAGATATACTATTTTACAATTGTAACAACCTGTACCACTAACCTATATCCAATCTGTACAACTTCCCTGTAATCAATATGTACATGAACTAAACATGTATCTACAAAAATTATAACATATACGTGACATGTATTGTTGCAACATGCCTGTGTACATGCCCTATCTGTTATGCAGCCCGTGTATCTACGCTACCAAACTATTATGCAACCAACATATGCCTTCTGAAAACTAGGGTTTCCTTTTCTCAAAAACTTCTGACCTTCTGTAACTTCATTCACATAGATCGGAAACCTATCACTATATCCAGACTGTAACTATACCCTGTGCATGCATCCTCATATATAACCTTTACTCAAGACAAGTATGTCTTTCTCTATTCATGTGTCATATAGATATGTGTAATAATGAACAAGTATAATATCCCTCGCATGATCTTAGTCATCAACCCCTTTCTGATATTCAATCTCTCAATACATCAACTACTACACAAATACAAGCTCTCAACCATGTACCATAAAAACCCTTATCCATATTCCAAGAAATACAAGATGTGCCTCACAAGAAGTATCAATGATGAATATACCAGCACTGTATTTCTGTAGATCTGACTTATGCAGAAGATCCCATGAAGCCACTAGTATCTCTAGGGAGAATTATCAAATCTCCATTGCCATTCCTCATGCATACATCAAAATTCAACTATTCATAGAAATAAGACATACCTTTTGAACCAATGGATGGATCTGATGTATCTGAGCACTTTAGACCTTCCTGGGAGATTGCTCTCAGAATATAGAACCTCTGCATCTTCATCTATTCAAGTTTCCATGGATTTACCAACATGTACGCACCTTGTACACAGACAGCCTGCGTATAACTCAACATGTACGCAGCTTGTACACAGACAGCCCACATATAACTTAGCATGTACGCACCTTGTACACAGACAACCCCCATACAGCTCATAAAATAGGGTTTTGTTGTAATTCTGATAATTTCTCCATCAACCCTTCATGCTACCTCAGACGTTCGCCACTTCAGATGTATCCACAAGTATTTACAAGAAGATTTACACTAGAAAATAGATGTATAATATGTACAAGTGTGTGTATAATGAGTGAGATTTACCTCTTATTTATATCTTCATGTAGCCTTACACTTTCCTTATTTTAGGGCTTATTCATTTAAAATAATTTCTTTTGCAAAGCACTTTGACCCTTGGGGGATTCTATAAGACGTATGAGGGGTTCTCCAACTTCATATGGTCATAACTCTCTAACCATGAGGAGTTATGTGACGTTCCACATACCACCGAAAATGGAATGACAAGCATTATCCATCTATTATAGTTTCACTGACAAATTCATTGTCCTTCATATAATTATTCCTCAAATACACATGGGTTATCTCACTCCACAAAGTGTCTTCTCGTGAGGGTGTTCACCATAAGAGAACCACTTTGGAGTTCATCCATTTTTACTTCTTATCAACCATGACAAGACAATAATGAGTCATCTTTACATCAAACAATCTTGGTTCCATTACCCAAACCTTGTGCTACGGGGATTTCTTCAAGGGTTGATATCAATGACAACCAACCTTAATCAACATTTCTCTCATATGTTATCATACGATTGTTCATATCTTGCACTAGTTGTAGCAGGGAAAGCATGTCTATCTGTTTAACTGATTCTCCCTGAGGAATACTTGTTCTTTCAAGTTGTTCTTCATACTCTAAAAAACTATGCATAGAAGAATTGAGATTATCAATGGCTTTTTCCTCAAGCCTATGATGGTAGGGGGAAGGTAATGCATTGTAGTAATGCATGAAATCAGCTTGGTTCTAAGGTCAAATGAGTTCAAGGATCTGATTGTATAGCTTAGTGAAGCACAAGTTGAAGGACTTGATGATCTCACCATCCTTATAGGCAATGTTATTGTATTCCTGTAACTTCTTGGCTGGGCTTTTAGATTTCCCATAAGTGGACCTGAACCAGTAAATTAGCTCCTCCCAAGTAGACCGAATCTTAGGAGGAAGGTCAAATAAATCGACCACAGCCTTTCCTTCCAAGGAATTGACAAATAAGTGCATGCAAGTATCATTGTCATTGGCTCCTATGTTATGACAAGCATTAGAAAATTCCACACGATGTTCATTTGTAGTGACAGTGTTATTTCCTGAAAACCTAGGAAGATGTTCTTTGAATTTAGTAAGTGGACGAGTAGCAGGTGCTAGGTTAAGAGGAGAGGACATGCCACGGTGTGGTTGTGGCATCTTCTTCAAACTGAAAAAAGCCTGTATTTTTTTATGACTTTGGTGGGATTTGTGGTAGATTGGACAGGGATATGGTGGTTATATAAGCTACCAATCACTAACGAAGATGAATACTGAGAAGATGAAGCACTTCTAGTGCCACCAGAGCCACCACTAGATGTCATCATGTGGATGATACGTGAGGGAGAGAAAGATGAACTAGAAGAATCAGACAAAGTTCTCCTTAGAGCACCTTATTGGGTAGATAACACAATGTTTATTCTTCCTATTTCAGCAATAGCGTTAGTTTCAGGTGATAAGCCTCTTCTTCTTCTAGAAACACGAGACTCTAAGGACATGAAAGAAAGTCCAAAACTGAAGAAACAAGAAGGTTATTGTTGATTTCTAGGTTGTCTATGTCTTTCTTCCAATCGTTCTTGAGCACTAATATCTCGTTCAATTTCTGCCCATGAATGATTAAGCTCAACACGAGTATTCGCAGTGTCTAAAATGGTTTTAAACAAGTTTAAAGCAATGTTGGTCTAATCTTGAAGACTGGGTTCAATATTGGGTTGCCTTGTAACAGGTATAGTCATTAAGAAAAAAAACAGTCAAAGACTCAATATCAGAAAAATAGATGTATCGATGATAATGGAGTATAAAAATTAACCAGAGAGATATTGAACATCTCCCCAGTATGGTTGCCAAATAAATGTTGAGGAAAAGATATGAAATGATCTTACTCAATCATTTTCAGATTCTTCTTGGCTAAAGAAAAATAGACGGGAATGTCACCCTAGGTTTATAGCCATCAAAAATAAAATCCTAACTCACAAGTATCAATTACAAGTACTTAGGCTAGTTTTTTTCACAAATAAAAGCTTGTTGGAAAAATGATTTTAGTATGATTTCTTAACATAATAGTTTTTGAAAACAAATGTAAAGACATAAGTAAAGACACCAAGATGATAATCAAGACAGATGAGACATAAAGCAATCCTTTATTTCATTCCAATTCACCAAAGAGTCATTCTCTTTACAAACTCTCATGCAGAAATTTTGGACCAAAGTCAAACTTAGACATCCCCGATGGAACATACAAAAGGACCTCTAACTAAAAGCCAAAAACTGAACTCTTAAAGATGGATCATCTTGCCACAGATTGATGCCCACTCAACTTTGCACAATATCCTTTTCCAGTCATGAAAACTAATTCACAAACATACAATTCTACACAGACTATCAAACATAGATCAACACCTCTGAAAAACATGTGTCTGAATGATGTAATTCAGCCCTGAATCTTGTTGTCTACAATAAGACCCTGCTATCATAAAAAATAATTAGGCTTGTTATAAATTAAGGAATGAATGAAAACTAAATTATCTCAACATGAAATCAAAGAGAAAACCTTAGTATGCTTCTCCTTTTATACTCCTCTTGTTCGTCCCTTTCCTTTTTCCTTTAAGCAAATTAGAATTGGTTGAAGTAGTTGAACCACCTCATTAGTTAAGTTAACTAAAAAATCAACCAATTTTTTAGTTAAGGGGGAAAAGTAATAAATCATAATAAGGGTTTTAAATAAATAATAACTAGTAAGTGGGACCCCTTGTGAATCCCTTTAGCTCTTAACAATCATATCATAATTAGTTAATTAAGAAAAACACCCCTCCTTGTGACTCCCATCATCACATTAACATTTGACAGTTTATCACATTGATATTTGAAATTATTTTCAAAAAATATATTACTCATATATCCAAAGAAAACATGTTGTCCAAAACTTCTTAAGTCAACTATCATCAATAATAAATAAAATAAAACTCAAAAACCATATTTCCCACTTTTAGATGAAATCTTTCCTTGATTGTTGTTGTCACCCTTCGATTTTTCTGAAATTTCCTTTGGTTGTGCTGAGCCTTTAGGCCTAATTTCATTGATCACATGAGAACAATCATCCCTCAAATGCATCCGGGAAGACACGGATTTATCAGAGCCATTGGAGGGTGAGGAAGGGACAGCAGTGGCTTTTCCTTTGTCAAGGGCATGGTGGGACTTAGTTTTCAACCTTTTGCTAGCATGAGAGAACTGAACTTGTGAGTGGATAGGTGCATCTTGGACAATCTAGTTAATAAGCAGGGGAGCACGCAAGGACAAATTGGGCCAACCACGATGTTGGGAGATTGTTGGTTGGACAATATCTTGTTATCCATCGTTTTTGGGAACCTCGCATTATAATGAGACATGAGGGGGCATGGGTATACAAGGGCTTGTGGAGCTTGGAAGGGGGGCCTTTCATGCCTAGGTTGGACCACTCCTTGCCCAATCCAAGTGAAAAATCTGGCCTAAAATAACCGGCCTAACTCTTGTGAGTCAGCTTCAAAGTGTACGAAGAATCTTAGCCTTCTTGGGCCTCTGTTCCAATTACCTCTCCCTCGATTGCCTCTTCCATGGTTACCTCGGCTGAAGAATCTCATTCCTGTGTGCATGATTGATTGGATAATATTCATTTACAACCATACATGAAAACTCCTTAAAATATGAAATAGACTTTGGCTCAGCAACATATCAGACTAATGCAATCCAATCCATATAAATTGTTTAACTGTTGTCAGTGAGCAGGGGGTGAACAAAAGGTCCTAGGATATGTGAGGGGTTTATATTGAGTGAAACATGATATAATGAGGGGGAAAATAAACATGGTTATTGCTCAAGACAACAAACAATCAACTGCAATGCAAACCAAAGAAAATATCACTGTGATCCAACCAAGAAACTGCGACTTCAAACTGCTTCAATACATAACTCATCTTGACCGTAATTAAATTTTAGAACAGGGAGTGAAAAATGAATGTGGGAAGGTGATGGGGTTGTAATTAGAGAAAAGTGAAATAATGTCATAAAATTAATTAAGTAATCCATAAAACCATTCTGTAAAAGGAAATAACACCAACCATAATCACTATGATCAAATGAAAACTATTGTGTATAATTCAATTAATTTTGTGGATTGACTTGTTCATTGTTTGTAATAAAATATTTAACACATTGTCATCAAAACAAGACAGCATGCATTCCATAGCAACCTGAGGAGGAGCTCTGTTTCTTCTCATTTATCCACTTAATATTTTAAAACAATCCTCAAATGAATAATCAATCACTTATTTCTACTCTGTCTAGTATTAAATCATCGACCACTGCCTACGAATTACTTCAATCATCAAATACAGACTCAAAAGTCGTGCCTGATTATGTCCTTCAATTCATTTAATAACTAAATTGTGATGGGGTTAAATTGTCATAAAACTTGTATCTATCTTTGCTACGATGCATGATATTCATCAGCGCATATAACAGACAGCCAAACATAACCATCAATATTTTAATTGCAAAGATCCTAACTTGCCACTTGAACACACAGATAACAATCACCATTTTAATTCATACTATGCTTCGGATGCACAGACCATTCGACAAAATGTAGGGTATTTCTGTGATTGTACAGATCCAACTACTTTGAATCTAAACATCCATAATGTTGGACTATCAATCAATATAATGAGGTAGCAACAGTAAGCCTGATCTCATATCATAAATTGACCAAATTTGCAACAAAACTATTTTGTTCAAAACCCGTGACCATCTCTGATGGCGCATTCAATAATATTCACAGCATATACATTGGATGGCCATACCACAAATATCACGATTGAAATACTCCCATGGCAATTAAAATACACAGTCACAGTAATCCTTAACTCAACCTAACATGTTGTAGGAACGTCATACATATCCACGCATCACGCATGAAGCATTTGTTGTGACTAAATACATTAAAACTAATGCTTGGTCAACAATTCAATAATCATAACATAAGAGACAATGATTGTGCATTCAATCCAACTCTCCAATCAACCAAATTACCATGTTGAGTTTATTAATTTGATTGTCATAATAACCAATGTTGTGATTAGAAACCAAAACCAACACCACTTTCAACATAATCAACAGAGACGAGTCAGAAGTCGAATATTGTCGGTAATACGCCAGTAACTCATAACAACCAACAGTATACCCGATAGGCCATAACGGTTCCCTCTATCAAAACCCAGGCTTGGGAAATCAAGGGTTTTCTCTGTGGACCAACACAGGGAGACTAGAGTGAGAACCTCTGCTACCATCAGTGAAAACACAGGGTATACCACCAATGACTTCGCAAACAGGGTGACAGTTCATGAGATAGGAGAGACTTTGAACAGAAGAGAAAAGGCTCCATCTTGGAATTGTAACAATACTTACAACATGCAGGGTGTAACCCTCGTGTCTCCCCAAACAACCAACTAACAATGATGAGATAAAAAGAGCTGAGACAAAGCAATATAACCCACTGCGCAACCATCAGTAGAGTGAACAAACCCATACCCAAGTGAAATAATGTGCAGTGACACAAGGTGTTTCAAAAACCATTAAACCCCATAAAAGCAAATGACTGGGTATGGTGATACGAATGCGTGGAGACAGCCAGCCACTCTAGACCAAATGAAACCCTCCAACTAAAACCAACAAGGATGACAGAGAGCCTTTATGGCTGCTAATACTCAGAACGACCAATAACATTGTGACTTCAACCATTATTGCAACGATTCATTCCAAACAAATATCACAAATTTACACAGTTGGCATACTTAAGGAAAGCACAGAACCATACACTCTGAGCCAATATCTATTTCATAACCAGAGTAGATTCATGGATGGTGAAAAGGCATACATGTAACCAAAAGCACCTTAAAACACGAGATGGTCGAGCGGTTCTTCCTCTGCTTGAAAGTCGGAGCCTAACCCAAGCAAAACATAGTTGAACAATGGCCCGACTAGGGTGGCGGCCAGTGGAAGGAGTAAGGGTGACGTGTAGTAAATACACATCGCCTCCACCCTCAGTCATTCAATTCCTTAATACACGCAACCCACTAATCCATTAATTCATTTAATCAAACCATGCATCGAAACCAACATCCACTAATTTCTAAGAGCACCACCCATATCACATCTAATCATCGCCAAATATACCATAACACATATCAACCATGCTTTCATATAACTCAATAAATCGCATAGCTATTAACTTGTTAGATAGGATTAACAACGATCATTCTAATTTCAATGCATGTAATGTAGCATAGTAGCATAGTTCAATCTTTTCTTTTTGTATTTTGTTTATATTGCTTTTGCCTCTTTTCAACTGCTCTTATGTATGGTTACTAACATGTCTATTGTGCAGGTGTCAAAGTAACGAATCCAGGAACAGGTAGCAATGGTAGCATTGGATAACATAGGCCATTGTAACATGAAATTAGAGCTTGGAACAAAACATAACATGCCTTACCCATCATTCACTTGTCACAATTACAACCAACACATAACAAGCCTTATTCATCTCCAATAAAACCCAAATTTCGTCAATGATGTAGAACCATGTAAGCAGTGTCGAACAGCAGCATAAACATGAAATAAGAACCATATTTGATGTCCCAATCTACAAGGGGGTCCCACCTACTAGTATTATATATCTGAGTAGCTTATATTTATTAGGCTTAAGCAATACTTTTTGGACGAAATCCTTGCTGTGATTTTAATCATCAACAATCATCTCTCTTCTTATAGCATACCTTCTCCACATGTCCAATATTTCCTTAGTACTAACATGTATTTTTCTTTCAATTATGATGGGGTGCATATGTCTTCCATTTAGGTTTATGGTTGAGGCATCTAGGTCTCTATCTAGGGGTATCAAACCGTCCTCTTTCCTTGTAATTCAACTTTCCCTTTCCCTTGATCAAATGGGCTTGATGTTTATCACCAAGATTTCCTTCATCAAGCAGTATATATTTAGTAGTGATCAATAGGCCATAGAAAGCTTCATACGTGTAATATTTACCATCTTCCTTGCATGCCTTCCAGTTGGTGTCAAAATTTGAAACAAGCATGTCGAACGATGTTCTTAAATTCATCAAGACCAACTCGATGAGTTTCTCATCTTTCTTTTGATAATTCTTTCCACGTTTTCAAAATTTAAACTGCAATTCCTTCACATATGCCAAATAGTCCTTTGTTGTGTTGAAATAATGAGGATTAAGAGAGATCAACTCTTTCTCTAATTGCATGATGTGGATTTCATCGAATTTTTCAAATAGCGACTTCGGGTGCTTTTAGACTTGATGAGGGAAATTGATTCCATTGATGTGAAAATGAATCTACCGCAAGATATAGGTTGTGATGACCCCCCATTGCCTCATCCTTCTTTCCATCAACAGTGAACTTAGCTTGATAATTTGTTAGATCTAAAATCATAGTATTTGTATATTGCCATAGTCCTTTACACTTCAGTAGGGTTTCCATGTCTAGTGCCCATACCACATAATTTGATTCATTCAGGATTACGGGATAAATCTTAGAATCCACCTTTGATATCTAGATAGATCATATTTGTTTCCACAAGTTACAATCAGCAAATCATTAGCCCAGAGTCAATCACACAATAGATCTAACTCAACACAATTTGTGGAAACCATGCGAGGTCACAACCAATCGCTTTGATACCATGTTAGGGATTGGGTGTAACATGTTATGAAACAAATAAACATAACTATAGATAATCAAAGAGGATAAGTTTTGAAGATAAAATTTGGTGTCTAAATACATCATTACAACACTTAAGCACAGAGCATTGTGATCAAAACATCACAATGCATATTGAACATGAGTAACATGTTTAGCATTAGCATACAACACTTGTACATATGATGATAATGACCCAATGAATCTATTATTTATAGATTCAAGATCTAACCAACTTTCTTGGAATCAGGAATATCTTGTCCACGTAAAATCGTCAGTGGTTAGAGTTGACTCTGTCAAATCCACACTATCTAGTCGACTTGACAAGGATGTTCGACCCGACCAGCCATGTGTCCAACTCGTATTTGATTGCTCAACAGTTCGATCCACCAACTGACTATCTTTGACTATTGCTCAATTGTCTGACCGACAGGCTTGTCAACCACTCGATCGAATGATGTAGATATATGGTTTATCGCTCGACCGATTGTTTCTAGATGTAGGTCGATCACCCAACCGAATGATTCTAGGAGAAGTGTGATGAACCCTCAAAACATGATGTTCCAACAGAGAGGCTTCATCAACATCATGACTTGCATTAACATTAATTTTTATTCATTCGATGATCTGTATGAATTGGCATTTTCACTACTCAAATGAGATGTCCACTTTATCAATATAGTTAAGTCGAGCAACTAGCATGCTTCCCACAACTTGTACACTTGATAATACATTCAAAATATCCCTCATAAGGCCAATTGTTTTGATTTTCACACGTTACACACTCTTCTCTTCATAGTCCATATACCTATGTGGTTTAGCCACTTTGGACTAATTCAAGGCATGAATGTGGGTCAATATTGGCACATACTAGTCTTTCCACTGGATGCATTACATCAGTTGTAACTATCACTAGCGTACTTTGTTCAATTTCTCACCAACTTTCCAAGTAATATTTGCCAGTATATCCTGAAATGTGTGCAAGCTAGCGAGCTTATTAAATATTTAGTTACCATTGTTATAAGATCTTTTTCCAGTGCAGTATTTCTTACTAAATGAAATCTTGCTCCTAGCACTTGAAATTTGGACTTTGAGTTTTTCTTTCAAATTATTGATCTATTTATCCTTGGCCATGATATCAGTATGCATGTTCTTTAATTTTTCATCATATAACTTTGCAAAATAAATTCTCGATGATATGATGGCTAAAGTATGCATATCCTCGGCATTGGAAATGTATTTTTCAGTCACTTGTATCTCTAGCTTCATATTTTCACCTTGATTCCTTTTGTATGATACACACTATAAGTTCTAATTCGAGAAATCAAACTCAAATATGTCGATCTGGAATTATTTTTCGGTGTCCTACTGATGATTCTTCCAGTACTCAATGAACCAAGGTGTCATCCCATTTGTTTTCCTTCTTTTTTCCATTAGTACACCTTCATTCTAATTCCTATAAGCATTGTCTCATGGAGTATATGCATGGTGGCATGAGGTTGATCATTGTAGATCATGATTATATATTTTTCTCAAGTTCTCCTTGTGTTTTGAGTATACTAACTCCTCTATAATGTTGATGTAATATGGTTCAATCTCCCACACATTGTCTTCCCCTAAATAGATCTATATATTCACTGACAAAGTCTCCTTTGTTACCTCGAGACTCTATTTTTCTTGACCTATTGATGTGATGAACATTTACTTGAAGGTTACTAGTGTTTCAAAAAATGAACCTATATTTGTTTGGGATGGAGACTTATCCACCTATTTTCTTCTTCTCCCTTCTATCCCCACCAAATTCATAGATCTCTTGTACAACTCTTCTTTCAAATTATGTTGATGACAAAGTCTCTATTGTAACACCTACCAGACAAAGAACTTTTCGATCATGCACATGGGGTCATGTGCGTTAATTGGTTCCATTTAAAATTTATAATCTACAAGTTCCAGGTTGAGATTTTCATTATGGACTATGTAAAATAGCTAATAATATTCAATTACAATATGTAACTTGGACCATGGTTCCTTCCTACTCTTTTGTAGTGCTGTCATTCCTCTATGCAAAATCATTTGGGAAGATATCTTATGGACCAACATTCTAACTAGTACATACTTTGGAAAGGTGTGTGGAGTCGTGGATATTACATAGATTCTTACATAATAACTCTCTTCCTACACGTATGAATCTCCTATTTATTCCAAAATTTGAATGGTCCAAGCAAAGAATCGGGGACACTTTTCATCATGCACCTTTTCATAAAAAGGGGCTAGAACATATGTGCAAATGGTGGTGTGGACACTTTTCATCATGTACCTTTTCATAAAAAGGGGCTAGAACACATGTGCAAATGTTAGTGTACTCCCTTGAGTAATTTTTCTTCCACAAAATTTAAGAAGTATGTGTGCACTGGAACAAATACAGGTTCCTTACAAGTTGGCTGAACTCCTAAGAATTCTACATAGACACATGCACAATCCATGAGATATGACGCCATATGAAAATAAGAATATGTTTTTCTCTTCATGAGTGTTTTGGCCTACTTTACGTTTTGGGAGAGGTTGTTCGAAATTAGGTCCACCAAATTGAAAATGGTGTCATGCTTTAGGACCTCATGCATCATGGGTATCCATATCACCCATATGTACTAAATGTTTGACATGTCATGTAAGTGGGTATCCATACCACCCATATGTACTAAGTGTTTTACATGTCATGTAAGTGGTTCATTAGTACAACCAAATCCTTAACATGTTCGCATAATTCTCTTACCAAGTAAACTTTTCTTATGGTCCAATAGTCAAGCTAATAGCCACCATTTTCTCATAATATGAAAGTATATTTTATCTATTATCCACCAACTTGCCATGATTTCTTTAGGATAATTTTCATTATGGAAGTTGGTTATAAATTGTGTGTTTAAATTTTGTATTATTTCAAAAAAATTATAATATTTATCCATATCAACAGCTTTGAATGAATCTATAACCTCTCCCCTCCCATGTTTCATGTTTCAGTATGCTCAATAAATCATTCAATTGTTTCAGAACATGTCAGAATAGGTACTCTATCCGCTATAGAGTGTAAATATGATTTTCTCATATTGTGATAAACTAGATCATCATAATTTTTCGTGTTAAGGTCATTTAGAGGTATAGTCTTTCTTTGTAAACTTTCTAGATATTACAATCCATTTGGTGAAAGCTTTGTCTTTAGTAATCAAATTCTTTGTGTCTCCAAATATGGGTTTAAACTTTTCACCATCTGATTTTGGGACATTGATAATTGGTTTTGTAACTTCCAACTTTATCTCAATGTTTTCAATTTCTATGTTTAGGATGACCACTTCAACCTTTCAGAAGGTTTATTTTCTATTATCCTCCTCATCATTTTCCTAGAAGATCTTACGGGCATTTTTTAGACAATTTTCTTTGGACGCATGTTCCTAATTACAGAATAATTGAAAGCAAAATCATTTATCAAATATCACTTTGTTTATTTACAAGACAACCAAAACAATTTCACCATTTTATTTATTGATTTCACAAGCAGAAGGAAATATTGTCTCACACAAGAAGAATTAGTAACTTTCCCTGCAGATAATTCACCTATAACACCTTCGGAATTCATATATATTTATCTTCTTGCAAATTCAAATGCAATGTTCTATATTCTCGACCTATTAAAACATCATCTAATGACCATGCATATCAACATAAAAAAATTCACGAAGTGTTGTGAATTTTGGCACATTCTTCGGACAAGATGTTTTCTTATTACATCGAATCAAAATCTACTTTAAAGATTTGGCGGTAGCTATCGTGCAAGATTCTTCCGACCAAATGTCTAAATCAACTTTACACCTAATAGAGGAATCTTGGAAATGCGGGTCAAACCACGCCAAAAACTAGAGAAGTGCTCTAGGTTTCCAAGATGCCTTTTATTACATAGTGGAGTTTATGACGTAAACCCATAGAAACCAACTGGCACCACTGTCGGCCAGTAAGACTAGAATATCATTATTACAAAGTGGAGTTTTATGACGTAAACCCACGGAAACCGACTGGATCCATTGTCGGCTAGTAAGATTTGAATAGATTTATTCCACCGGCTGGTCATGGAAATGATTAAAGCGATATGGGTCCCAGTGTTGAGTGTAAATTTCCCTGTACATCATAGGATCCTCATCGTTGTCTTCGTCTTGCTAGAGGACATATTTGGTACGAATCACCCAAGGATGTTTTTCACTTATGAAAATATTCTTGTACCCAGTATCAGATATCTGATTAAGCCTATGAACATTGTTTGAGAGAGCAAGATGATGAAACATTTGTTCAGTGTCTATCACATCTGGGTGTATAGCAGTAGGATTCAGCCCAAATTTCTTCCACCATGCTTCAAACCACTCTGGCTCAAGAGTTGTATTTGCTCTGAAATGGCTTGAAAACTTTACCATACAATAATAATACTTATAAGGATCACTCTAAACGCAAATGTGATCCCACATAGCTTGGTATTGATGATAATTTATTTGGAACAATATTTCAGAGGGATCCTATTGTGGCCAAGACTGTAATGTCCTCATTCTGTTAATGACAAAGTATGAATGGTCAGGAGTCTGTCACCATTGTTGTGAGATTTGGCAATACCATCTTCTGAAGGGAGATCTTAACTTGATAATATCACCCATTTCAATTAATTTTTCTCTTGCTGCAATAGTAGGGGCTTGATGCATTCTGCCTATTAAATGTTGGGGTGGTATTACATGAATGCTTGTATTTAAGGAAAACCCCGGCAGACCAAATTCAATGGCTTCAAACCATCTGAGTTCCCAATGAGGGGCCCAGTTCTGAGAATAAATCTCCCAATCTAAATTGTCATTAATTTCTTTTGTCACTGGTCCATTATTGAGATCATCCCATGTATTTATAATAACAAGGCTTTTAGGTACATCTGAGCAATATGCAATTTGTGCCTGAGTTTTTGAAATAAAATCCAGTATTTTCTTGATGGGTGGACAACCCTTGTTGGTTGGCATTGTAATGTAATAACCTGGATTCCCTTGTGAAGTCTTAGCAGATCCATGGGGTTCAACAGCTGCTAAAAAAGGTGTTCCCAAGATATAGTCTACTGGTAAGTCAGCTATCAAAAACCTCATTCCCAATCCATATTGTTCAAACCATAAAATACCCTTAGGGATTTCAAATTCCAGGTTTGTAGAAATATTTCCTAGTCTGACAGCAGAATATTTACTAGGGAGCCAATACTTGCTAGGGATCAGGTCTTTATGGATGAGATTTAGATCTGATCCTGTGTCAATCAAAGCATTTAAGTGAAACATTTCAGAGTTTATTTCAAGATTTACCTTGACATGATATTTCTTAAACTTGATCGGCAAAATTTTCATTGCATTCAACCCTTGAAGCTGAGTTGAATTGTAAGTTTGAGACCCTGTCTCAAATTGCACATCCTCAAGAAGTGGAGGATAGGAATTTATATGTTCTTTCAAGAGCTTTATCTCTTGTCGTGCCCATGATTCTATTTTATAAGATTCTTCAGACTCTGCTTCATATTTCTACAATCTGCCTTTTAGTTCAGTCACTTCCCTTTTCAAAGAATTTACTTCCTTTGCTAGTTCAGTAAGAGAAGTATGCTGAAATTTAGCCTCTTTGTTGTGTCTGATGAAATATTTACTATTCCTTTCAAAAGAGGCTTCTAAGAATAAGGGCTTAATTTATTCTCTGTGTGTAGCTTCAAGATCCTTTTGTTTCTGTTCTGCAGTCATAGTTTTGAGGAAGGTCTCGATTAAGGAGTTTTTCATATCTCCTTCTGGTAAAGCCTTTATCTGTGCTAGCATCTGGGCGTCTTGATTTCCAGTGCTAAGGTACATGAATACTTTTAGCTTTTCCTTGATCCTCTGAGGTTCAGAGTCAGATTCAGAGGATGAATCTTCACAAGAACAAAAATTTGGATTTCTTCATGTACATTGTTGATTTAAGAGGATTTCTTCTTCTGAGTTGAATTCATAGTCAAAAGTTTATGTAGAATCATAGCAACATCCTTGTTGTAATAAATGAACTTCTTCTCTTTTAACAAAAGGATGATGTGGGCACTGATTTTTCTGATGATCATTTGCTCCACATCTGTTGCAGTGGACTCTGTGCATTATTTGTTGGGAAGATTCTGCGCTAGCCTTTTGGTGAGCTTCTTTGGCCTTTTGTTCAGAATACTTTCCTTTATTTATCCCGGAATTCTTTCCCTCTGGACAGGTACTTGCAATATGTCCAAATTTTCCACAAAGCCAACATTGTATTTGTTGTTTGGCTTGATGGGAATATGATTTGAGTTTGATATCCCAGGCTCATAATAATGAGTCTTTTGCTTGAATCTGCTTCTCTTCTTTTCTTTAAATGCCTTGCTTTTATTTCTTTTATTTCTATATGGATCTGTTAGATAAAGACCATATTTCTCACAAATAGTTTTACTATCAGGCAGATGAGATAGCTTATCTATAGATTTATGGACTTTCATGTTTATGCATAGTCCTACCAAGGCCTTGGTGATGAGAGAATAAATTTCTCCCCAAGTGTACATTTAATATGGTAATTTGAACACTTCTTGAATTTTGAGGTATTCTACAAATTAACTTGGGATGGCTGCCAAATAAACATGTTTCCATAATAGATTTTGACTGTCTTTTACCTCAAAAAATCTTTGGGTCCATTCTTTATGAAACTCATCATATTCAGACATTTTTCTGCATTTAGTATTCATCAGAATCAACTCATGCTTGTCAGCCAGTTCTTCTTCGGTTCCACACCAGTGTTCTAAGATCAAGGTGGTAAGGGCTCCTATCGTGTTGTTTTGGGGAGTCCCATTTAAATGATAAACAATGTCTCCTTGTTCATCTCTTAGAACTTCTGTTTCCATTTTTGAAATCATGATGGGTGAAGAGATGACTTCCCACCAGTTGCTTAGTGTTCCTGTAAAACACTGGATAATGGATTTGCATGATTTTGTTTCACTTTTTCCTTTCATGCACATGACTTTGTAAGAAACATACATTATGTCCAGCATTTGGCGAATTTGCCCAACGGACAAATTATCTATGTTCCATTCTAGGAACCAATCTTCAGCAAAAGTCTAACTTTCGGGCATTTTGCCTTTTCCTATTAGGTCCGGTGCAGGTGGCTTGTTCATATGATGTGGAATATATTCATATGAAGGTTTTTGTATAGAGACTAAAGGCAAATTTTTGAATGAAGAAGATGACTCTGGTTCTGTTTCTTCTTTTGGAAAGTGAAGCGGAAATTTCTTTTCTATTGTTTTCTCAGAGGGTTTATATACAGGAGAAACAATAGAGATTGGAGAATGTGGAAGAATAAAGGATTGAGGAATGGGCTTGTCAAGAGAAATATATTTTCCTTTGATTTCTAACAAGGTTTTTCCCATGATGGAGAAGGCTTCTCCTAGGCCTTCCATCAGTTCTTCATGATTTTTTGCAGATTCTTCAGTCTTTCGGAGAACCACTTGTTGAGTTTCTCCAACTTTCTCATGTATATCTGCAACTTTGTTGTTTATCTGATTGACAGATTGAACTATAGTATTCGTAGAGACTTGCAGGTCTTTAACATGCCCTTTCCTTGCATAGTCATTTGTTACAAAAGTATGTGTGGCCATTCTCCTTAATGCAGTATTTGTCCAATTTACTTGTTCAGATAATGATTGGACTCTTTTTTCTACACCAGAGAGTTGGGTGGCTTCATCGGCTAACATCAGGGGCACATCTTTAACCTACCTATGTCTAAATATTACCATATCTTCAAAAAAAAATGTTAGTCGTTATTTGTCCACACATGTAATCGACATCATCCTATTGATTTTTCAAGTTAGTTTAAATCTTTCATTTGGATGACTTTTCCACTTTCAATTCATGTTTTTTTAATAGTTTGTTTTGTGTGATATTGTGACTTTTACTTAATGAATGTGAAATTTCAGTTTGAAGAAGTGAAAAAAGCATCCGACACTAAAAATCGAATTCGGGCATAGTTACAACTTTCGCATAAAGGAAAGTGAAATTTTGGTCCGAAGAAAGTGAGAATATCATCCAAAGTTGAAAAGTATTTTTGGGTAAAAAAATAAAAAGTTTTCTTCAAAGCATAAAGTGAAAAATATTCTTAAGAAATAGAAAAAATGAAATTTTTTAAATCACCTTAATTATGGAAAAAGGATAAAGTTTTTAAATGATATCAAACATGAAAAACTTCAAAAAAAAAAAAAAAAATTAGAAGCATTAAAACATCAATCACTTAAATCTTCCTCAATGAATTTGGTCAAAAATAAATGAAACAAAATCGAACTAATAAGATAAATTATCTCAAAATTTTAGGGTGTGTTGAGGCCTCGGCAGATACATACTATCATATTAGTGCTTTAAAGTACCAATGCAAGACATAGAACATGGTAGACATAAAGATAAACTATTTACTTAAGCATTAATGCAAGACATAGAACATGGTAAACATAAAGATAAACTATTTACTTACGTGTTATTCGGTGAAAGAACAACATACTCTTTTTTATTAGCAACATGTTTAGTACACTTCAATCCAAGAGATGGTAAGGCAATAGTCATGCTTTCATTGTCAACGGGAAGCATTTGTAATCTTATGCAACATCAGTCCTTTCATTTGAGGAGGAAGTCTTGTAGAGAAAAAAGTAGGATTCGAAGAGTATTGGAACATACATTAATTGATTTAATTTCCTCATGGAAAAACTAGTAGCAATTGGCTCAAAATTCAAGGATGGGGACATTGTTAACAACCCTTCTAGCCAGTATTTGATTTGACTCCTCTTAAAATTTGGTTGTAGTTATGGGAACCTACTATGGTCTGACCTTACAAAAGGTGTGCAAAGTTTCATTGCAAGAATAATTAAGGAGATGGGATGTTAGATTGATTTCAAAAGGAACTTCAGTTGTGCCATTATACTCTTCAAGCATAAAAGGCACAAATAAAAATTAAGAAGAGAGTAAATTAAATCAACCTGAACACAAACCCAAATGCTTGAAGAAAATCCCAATTTTCGATGAGAATTTTAAAGGTAAATTATGTTTCCGTGGTAAAATAGTTCATATGATAAAATAATTTCCAAAGTGGAGTACTAATAAAAAAGAGAAAGGATGAAGTAAATACAATATCCAATAATGGCCCTCTAAAAAATAAATTTGTAGTATCAATAATGCCCTCCAAAAAAATTAATTTGTAGTATCAATAATGGCAATTGCAATTGCATTGTGATATCTCAAAATTTTAATACATAAATTCAAAAGAAACTCAACACAAGACATATTAAAGAACCTATTTCATGTGATATAAGGCTATACTAAGTGGGGGGAATGTGTTTATTAAAGAACCTATTTCATGTGATATAAGGCTATACTAAGTGGGGGGAATGTGTTTTTCAATGATGATATAAATAAAGAGAAAGTTAGAAAAGGAGTTGTCTCACTGTGAATGCGGAGTTGTATCACTACACATATAAGGAAATGTATAATATCCTACATGTGTTGACCTTGACTAAATATTTGTTACCAATTTTTAAGATAAATGATGCATAAAAGCTTTATGCAAAGGCACATGAAATAGCCTTGAAATATACACTTGACATTATTGATAAATTTATTTAGGTCATCAAAGTTTAACATCATAGATTTGAGCAAGTAGGCACATAGTTGTTGTTGGAGTCTTTTAGGAAGGAAAAATTAATAGAGGGCTTAGGATTAAATTTGCTAATAATATTGGTCATTTATGAAGATTGCAGTGTAGTAAAGTATCATCATCCTTTCTTAAGGATAGAACATATAAAGAAAAAGAACAAATGGAGGCAGTGCACCTAAATTTCATCATTGCAGGAAGGTATCCTAATGACTATTCAAAAAAAAAATTCATTTATTTTCTAAATAATAAGTTCAATGCTATAGAATATTTAAAGTTGTTTAAAAAAAAAAAATTAAATGAAACATGGAAAACATTGAGAAAGGTTGAAGTGCAACAATGCCTTTGATTTTTCTTCAAAATAATTTAAGATTTTTTCACTTGTGATTCGTGAAGGGATGATAATATAATATATTGTTCTATATTCTCTTAAATAGAACATTAAGAAGGAAAGGACAACTTTAGACATTGGTAGAGAGAGAAAGGTAAATTCTTAAGAACACTAGAATGGAAAATTTATTTTGGGATAAGATAATTATGGTTGTAAGGTATGTCCAATATAGGTTACCCAATACATCATTAGTCATAGGGAAAGACTCTATCTAAATGCTAAATAGTTTTGAGTTTTTAGTTGTTTTGTATATGCACACACTTTGAAAAGTGGAATAAGATATATGATAAAATTATGAAGTGAATTATGATATGTTATTATTGAGACACAACAATTTGTCTTTTTTATAAATTAGTAAAAAAATCATGAAAAGTTTGGACATTTTTTTTTAAATTTTTTTTTTTTTTTTTTAATGAAGATGCAATATTGAAGAAGAAAGTGGAGTTGTAGACATGGAACTCAAAAAAAAGCATTGAAGTGTTGGATTTAAGGATTAAAGAATAAATTTCCTTATTACATAAATATGCCAAGAGGTAGAGGAATAGGAATTCCAACTAGCAAAAGTGAGGGACTCTGGAGCATATACTATTGAACTTATGTTTATAATGAGAATGGGGTGAATCAGTATAAGATACTTTTTACTTTAAATGAGCATTCATTAATCTTTCATTAACTTTAAAATAGTAAATGCATGTAAATTCAGATCACAGTACACAGATATTAATTTGGAAATCCTTGTGGGAAAAAACCACAAAAACTTATCTTTATAAATATATGTAGGCACCAACCTACTAGAGACACCAATCTCTTTTTTTGAGCACCAACTCAGCAAGATATTGTGTAGGCACCAACCTACTAGAGACACCTATCTCTTCAGTTGAGCAGCAACTCAACAAGATATTGTGTAGGCACCAACCTACTGGAAATACCAATATCCTCACTAAAGCACCAACTCAGTAAGACCTGTATATGGACCAATCCAATATATTCATACACAGAGTACTTCTGACTTCACATGCATGCTTCATACTTCATGAATTTCACATCATCATCATACCCTTAAATGTCATGCTCTGACGCTTCTCTTTGCTTCATACCCCATACATAGCTTCAAACCTTAGTCATATTTAGCCTTCATGCCCTAGCGAACCTCATAGAATAATTCCCAGAATCTAATTTTAGACTGTAGCATCACAACCTCAAAACAATGCACTTTGTAGCATCATAGACCTTAATCCTTCATAGTGCACCCTTAAAACTCCAAGAAAACTCATCTTGCACACCTTTAGACCCCAATAATATTTCCCAACTCCTCTTGCACACCTCATATATCTTATGCACACTTGTAATTGCTCTTATTTCTTGGATACACTTCAAATGCGAACATATATCCTGTATTTATAGTGTTATGTGTTCACTTATAGGGACGTCTTGTAAAACTGGTTAGGTCAACCTGTACTTTCTAGCTGGGCCAACCTGATGGAATCAGACATATCTCCTCATTCTTATGGAGTTAGAGGGAGTTCCATATACAATTGGAAACTTCTCAGAATAAATTTTTCAACCATATATCCTATGCTCCCATTTTATCTAGGTATTCAAAGTAAAAATGCCTTCAAAGATAGGGTATTCAAACTGAGCATCAAAAATCCAAAAACAAAATTTCCAACAATCACCATCTTGCAATCTTTATTTTGGATATATGTAGTCTCCCCCTATCTTTGACTTCAATGACAACAATATTTCCAACATATACCTCTTCACTTAGAATATTGACAAGAAACCAAAGGCAACCTCAAAACTACTTGATTCTTGTGCAAGAATTTAATATGAAAACAATGGAGTTGGCACGTATAGGTCATAATTGAAAAGGAATTCAAACAAGCCATGGATATGAATTTCATTGTGGTAGAGGAAATTCCTACAAGACCAATCTTTCCTCTACCTTGGAGAACTTCCTCTACATAGTGAACATTCAATGTCTCAACATAAGTTTGTTGTTTCCCACTTCCAACTACCTTAGGAAAAGTAGCTAACAACCCTTCAATCCTAATTCTAGTCATATCCACGTATTATAGGTCAATATTGTGAAATTTCATATCATGGTAAGCAGAGGGATCCCTAATTATAGAAATGTGTCTTTTTCATTTCTCATCATGAGTTTTTTTTTGGTCGAAATACACTATCATACATAACTTATGAAATATTACATACATAACTTATGAAATATTACAAGCATTACTAAATGAATAAGATTAAATTATAAGATTGAAGAAGAAAAATTAATAGGGGAAACAAACTAAAATTGTCAATACAAAATGGCATTACCTTAATCATTCAGAAAACCGTAAAGCTAGCAACATCACATAAGGTGGAAAAAAATCTTGGAAAAACAAAATATAGTGTCTTCATAAGGGCATACAAATGTATAATTAACTTAACCAATATTTCATTTATTCAACCATTTTTAACATTCTATTAATAATATTAAAAATGGAAGATGCTAAAATACATGCTTGAGCTTCACTTGGTTTTGAGAATAATATATTCTCTATTAAAATTGGCCAACCATGTGAAGTATGAATCTCATCTAATCCATCCCCACCTGCACCCGGCCCATAGCCACCCACACATCATTCTCAATTCCCCATACCTAGATCTATATAATGGAAAATAATTGAAATTATCATAAAATAACAAAACATAAAAATTCTGTAAAATGTATCAAAACAAAAATCATAGTACAAAATATTTTATAATAATAAAGTTTATCATTAATCACTCCATATAGAGTTTCTTATTTTTTTCAAAATTCATGAGTGGCATGTTCATTTGTTCATCATTTCCATTTAGTGGATGTTGCTCCTTTGTTGATTCTTGCTACCTATTCAAATGCAATATACATATTTTCCTATGTACAAGATAAGTGGGACAAACATCGACTATATAAATAAATAGATAAATAAATAAATAAAAGTAAAAAGTAAATATATATAGTTATTGAAATGTATTCATTCTTTTTTTTAATAATTGAATGTAAATATTAAAAAAATGTTTATTTATATAAATAAATAAAAAGTAAAAAGTAAATATATATAGTTATTGAAATGTACTCATTCTTTTTTTTAATAATTGAATGTAAATATTAAAAAAATGTTTATTACCCGGTTGACTAGGAGAGGTCGTGGTTTAGGAAATGTCCTTCTCTTCTCTCATGGTATCCTTATTTATAGCCTCTGCCCCATAAACAAAAGAAATTTTTAATTATACCAAATCTAATCTAAATCGTTAATATCGTCATACATCCAATAATTGTGCAATCATACTACCATCACGAGGTTGTTCTCCTTTTCGAACCTCAATACCGCCCATGCTCTCCTGCATTAAAAACATGGAAACATTAAATTATAGGTAGTTTATTTTGCAGAAAACATGATATATGTTTCCATATCAACATGGAAACATTAAATTATAGGTAGTTTATTTTGCAGAAAACATGATATATGTTTCCATATCCCTCCCAAGTATAAGTTATATTTTCAAAACTAACATTTGATTTCCCCCTAGCTTGCACGTGTTTAAACACAACTTGAAGCCCACACTTGAACATGAGCTTCATTTCTTCTTTAGTGGGGGATAATTTGATAACATCACCCTACATTCCATAACAAAATTAGAAATTTTAATTCTATGTTGCAGTAAAGTAAAAGTTTGATCATTTCGGTAATGAAATGATTTAATTATTTCCATACTTACAAATTTGGCATATATTTTCAAGTATCCACCCTTGCCAAGTTTGTGTTGGCAGTGCTTCTCTAACATGGCCTAGGTGGCCTTCAAGGTATATTTGAGCCTACAAAAAGTATTCAGGTAAGATAATGCAATTTTTATGTTGAACTTAGGAAAAATAAATAGTATATTCGATTAAATTTATCATGTTATGCATTCATCCATTTGTAGGTGTTTTTCCTTCTTTTCTCAACTTCTTCTCTTTTGCAACTTCCTAGAGAACCTTCCACTCTCTCCTAGGAATTACAGTAGGTCAATGATACCTAGGTTTTTTTTTAAGATTAACCTTATATGTATCTCTGATGGTTTTCAAATATAAGTGGTTCTTTGAGTTTGGTTGAAAATATCACCAAAGAGGCCAACCATGTAACCAATAAGCTCATTCTTCAAATAAGAAGGTTGATGGTTAAATTGGGTACAAATGGTTGGCCCAAAAATATCTAACACCTTCTCATTTAGGCGCTTTGAATACAAATTATTGCCTTCCAAACTAGTAATAGATTATCCTTAGTATATTATAAAAGATTAAAAAGTACTACAAATTATCACATTATGGTAAATAAATTAATTAATAGTTACCTAGGAGTTTTTTTGCTTCAATGGGACTAGGTTTTCATTCATGATAATCTTAGTGGATAGTGTCCCACTACTACTAATGAGTAACATCAATAAAGGATTCATGCAACCCAGGTATGAGGACACCATGAGGGGTACCTCAGCCAACATCTACGTAGTCTCTTTGTTATAGCATCAATTTCCACCATTGAAACATTAATGAACTGATTGGCCCGGTCCCTATCCTACTTGCAGACACCTTTTCCCCATCCCTCCTTGATTTCTTCTAAAAAACACTTTTTTAGAACTTGTACGCAACCTAGAAGTAATAAATCACACGTATACACAAGTTTCCCAAAGGAAAGTCATGTACATGTTAATAAATTATCAACAACGAAAAAAATTGTGTAATTGCAAGTTGAGTTATGAGTTTGGTTAGTTACATAACTCTGTTTACACGTACTCAATCGTCTCTAACTGACTGGAGATGACTTAAATAGAGCATCAATCCAAGGATAAAGGTAATGAATGAATGCATATCAAAGCAAACAAATATTGGTTGATCCATACCATGTCTGCAAGCCCCTAAATCTCCCCTACTTTGTTGCTTCGTAAACCTGGAAACCCTTGTTTCCAGTCATCCATGAACACTACTTTATTTGAATAGGATCCTCCTTAGATTCTCCTCGAGCCTATTGGTGTATCATAGGTTGAGATATACCTTATTGCGGAAGCTTAGGTGGAGGGACCCGAGGTCCTTTCAATAGAACAATGTCGCAACAATGAAAATAATTGATTAGCCTTCAAACTATTGATTTTAATAAGATGCTCATTCCTTTGACATTTTGTGTTCTTAATGCTTAATTTATAGTTGTTTAAGACACTAATTGCAGTGAATTTCTCTCATATTTGATCAAGCTAACAAGTTAGTTTCAGTATAACTACTTTTTCTTGTAGACTTGTATGCATATGTTTTGCAAGTTTTAGAAGAAGCAAACGAGAAGGAGAGAGAGGATTCCAGAATTTGGATCTACACAAAATGTAGGACCTCAAGTGAGTTCATCTTTCCCTCTTTCACAAAAGTTAGTTGTTTTGGTTAAATTAGTTATAGAATCTTTGTTTCTTGATGTTATTATAATTTTGTTATCTTTTTATGGTTATCAATTTGTTTCAGTCTTGCCCACAACTGTAGGGGAATTTTCCTACAAACACTCTTGTGTTATGGGAAGGGGTGCCATGTGAGACAACAAAAATTATGGGAGCATCGGAGGCAGGTGTAAGAGTAACAAAGGGAGGAGACAAGGCAGTATGAATAGGAGATGGATAGGAAAATAATCTAGTGGTTATGTGACTAGTGGTGCATGGGGGATGTGATTTCCTAGACGATGTTGCATGGATACCACCAGCACCAACCTAATGAGGCATGGTCTCATTAAGAAATATCATATAGTCCTACTCGAAAAAAGCCATCCATTTTTTGTTCCAAGTTAATATAATATTAAATCAAATCAAAAAATATTGAATAGGATATATTAAACAAGTTAAAATTTAATGCATACTTGCAATCACCTTAGTTTATAGTTTATCAACCAAAATGTTGCACCTCTGCACAGCTTCCTTTGAGTCTAATTCAAATAATGAAAGAAAATATATATTAGTATTTCTAATATCTTATGGATAGTGGCTCACAGTTTTGGGTCATAAAACAAGTCATCGTCGTCACCCATGTTGGGATTATGGGTGGACTCCTCCCAACAAACAATATGTAAATTTGATTACAACATTAATAAAAATAAATTATAAAAACTTAAAGTGTTGTAAGAAATTGAATAGTTCTATAATTTTACAGGTGTCTCTACAATCTACATGGGTCCCTTCCTGCAATCATCTTGCCAAAGTATTCAAAAGAACAATAATTACATCATAATAAGGAAAAAGAGTTATGTAAAGGATAATACATTTAATCAATTTGATCTGTAAAGAATAAAACACAAGTACACCAACAATAGCAGGGCTCACTTTTAAAATTTGATTCAAATCATAATTTATCAACAGCTCCTCCCTCGGTGCTATTGTTTTCATTACACATACCACTACCTGATTTCCTTCACATCCCTTAAAAATTAAATGGTGTGGCTTTCCAGTTGTCCTTGGTCATGTACTGTTTATAAACCTTGCAATATTTCCAGAGTTTTTTGGCCTTCCATCAATATATATAGTCACTCTAATATTTTTATTAGAGACTTTTAGTAGTATATAGTTTACAAAAATTGCATACTTCACATATATTGTGCCAACCTGATCCAAACTCCATAATTGTAACATGGTCTAACCTACTCCATTGATTCATATACTCCTCCATATTTAACGTTTATGCCATTCATCGGAAATAGTCCTATACCATGTATAGACAATGGAGTAATTCGATAAATTATTTCATTGAGACAAAAGTCAATGTCCAATTATGGAAGTTATTTCAGTTCCCACCCTTTGACTAGATGCCAGTATGTGGAGGGAACCTCAAGTTCATATTTTGTCTCATCGTCATAAAAACATGTCCCTCCTTTAGCATGAAAAAATTCCATGTGTCTACAAAATTTTATTCTTATCTTTTCACCCCTTGTTGATCTCACCTTGTTACATTCAGTTGTTCTCTCAATTTCCTTATTCCTCCTAAAATATCAATGCTCTCTAAATATATATATGACAAATACCTATTTGACGGTACCTCCAATAAACCTGACATGTAAGCAATGGATTGTAATCCTATCCTTCATAAAATCAAATCCAAATGACCAAATAGGATACCCAATTAATTAATCCTTATGGGATGCTAGTTCCCATGCTTTCTATATTTTTTTTTCGACATTGTTTACTTTGATAAAATGATGTGCAGGCCATTGGCACAACAATTAGAAGTTTCTTATGGTAAGGTGGCAAATCCAAAATGAAAAAACCATATGTTATAGCAAAGAGTGCTAAGTGTACTATTTGATGTCATGATAAATTGGTCATCTTGACTAATTCCCATGGGATATGGGTCATGTAATAATGTCTTGCTCTTTGTCACATAGCATTATGCAAAACATGTACACAATGTACAAATATTATTACATTCTAATTTTCTTTAAGTGTACCTTGTTCATTCTTTAGTTTTATTTAATTTCATGGTTTGTGCTGATAACTTCAACAATTCAATTGGTTTATCCTCCAGTTTACATCCTAGTATTGAATCACCATATCCTTTATATCCTAGAATTGAATCATCATAGCCTCAAATGGGATAGGAATCATAAATCCAAAAAGAGTAAGGATCCCTATGACACAAATCCATGAATCACAAAGTCTCGAGAAGAACAAGGTGATCATTATTCACCAGAAAATGCAACATTAAATTCACTATATTGTGGGATATACATTGTTTGATGTGAGGCATGTCACATCAGAGAATGTACATTTAAGAATATATTGTATTTATTGCACACTACGTGCTACTTATTGATTGTACAAGAACAATATCCAATTATGAGTAAACCACACTTTTGAGGAGCTCATGGCACGAATCCATGAAGTCTCAAATTGAGTATATTTTCACTATAATGAAGATATACAGTTGCACATTCTCTTAAGGCTACAAAGCAATGAGAACTAAATTGTTATTGTGATCAATGCACAAGTTTTTAGAGGAAGAAGTGTAAATTTTTATTGTGATCGATGCACAATTTTGTAGAGGCCGGTGATATAGAGATGTTATAGGTCTAAAATGCGTCACAAAGCAAGGAGAACCACAAATTTTTAATGTGATTAGCTCACAAATTTGAAAAGATCATCAATTCAACTTAGGAAATAGATACAAATTGTGCATTCTCGTGAAGTTTTTTTTTTTAAGTAAAAAAGGTGTTACCTGTTATATTAAATTGGCAAAAATACAGAGACAAAAATACATAGAGCTATAGGCCTACTGTGCCACCAAATATGTTGCCATTTTACCGAAAACCAACACATTTTGGGGCCAATATAGTATGTCTAGGAAAGTAGTATAAAATATTGTTTCGCCGTCTGTCCTGCTGGAAGGAAACTAGGACAGATGGCAATAGTTCGTCTTAACTCTGAACAACAGCATGATGTAAAACCAAACTAAAAAGAAAATCTCAAATACCTGATGACCCGTGGCCCTTTTCCTCCTGACACGCGGATTTGGCCTGAATGACAAACGCCTGTGCGCACGTTGGGCATTTTCGCTTTGTTGGAGTGTTGGAGTAAGCGTCAAGGAGCAAGTCCAAGCGTTGTCCCATGAGGGAGGCTCTGTGCTCCTGGTCTGCCATTTGGCCTCGGAGTTCGAACACGAGATCCAGGTGTACTGTGCGAAGGAGTGGAGCCTGCAATTCACTGGTTTCTGCCTCGCCTGAGGTGTCTTTCCCCACTTCATCTCTAGCCTCGACCTCGTCCATGGCTGCAATGTCTGTGTGATGCATCATTACGGTGCAGGCACTTTTCGAACCCTCACCCTCGTATGTCAAATCCTTGACGTAGCAGGTTGGTATGTCCTCACAGAACCTCCACCTTTTCTTTTCTGTTGCTGGAGGTTCCAGGGTGGTTGCCATATCATCTGGGCATGGTATTTCTTCTGCATAGTAAATTGGGAACTCTTCTATCGGCTCTTTCTTCAGACAGTTTTTAGCTTGTGTGTCAGGCTCAGTTACGAGAATTTCTTCTCACTTCATACCTGTGGGTTTCCAATTTTCTATAGTTGGAGGGGTATGAGCTCTCCTCTCCATTGCAGGCTCAGTTACAGTGGCATAGAGTGCCATGCGGGCGACTCTAGCTCTCTGCCGGAGGATAGAATTTGTCATCGTGAGTGCGCGCTCAAAATGTTGCTTTCATTGTCGATGCACAGTGTGGGTGTGTCGAGCCGAACCGTGGCGAGGCTTGCCTCACTCCCTTGGCAGTGCGGAGGAGGAGTGAATAGAAGGCGCCTCCAGGGTCGGCGAAATACAAATGAGAATATACCAGAGCTCATAGTCGGTAGGGAGGTTCAGAACGAGAATGAGCGAGCTATGTCCAGGCTTCCTCACTTTCATATTTTTGTGGGATAGCATCACATGGATCCTCCTTAACTCTTCCATATTGAATGCTGGCAGCGCTGGCTCTTTCGCTCGGGGGAGAAGTCCCTCATCCGTAAGACTATTGTAATGGCCTGCTACCATCTTTAATATTGAAGGGATGGGGAGAGGCCTACAACATTTAAGCCCTAGTGTAGTGCTAAGCCGAGTGGCAATGTTTCTCTACGTGTCACCCCATCTGGGGCTGAGGAATATATGCTCGCAAGGTCTCTGCACCGGCTTGAGAGATCTGTATCATCAGAAAGATTGGCTTGTCAATGTATGAGTTCTGACCTGGTCTCAACTCCCGTATTCGCCAGGTGATCTGCTACTTTGTTTGCTTCTTGTTTCACATGAGAAGGGATTATGGTGAGATTGGGGTGGACGAGAGCTCCAAAATCTTCCATATGACCTGAGAGTCTCCAGCTAGGGGAGATTCACCGAGGATGTTCGTCGTGCAGGATTTTGGAGATGAGTTGGATGATGATTTTAGAGTCGCCCTCTACTATAACTTGATGGTAATGATTGTGGGTGGCCATTTGAAGACCTCGAATAAGGCTTATGAGCTCCGCAACATTGTTTGTATTCTCACCCAAGAAGTCAACCACCAGATGAATGATCTCGCCAGTGTGGTTCCTAAGGACTGAGACGAATCCTACCAGTCCTGGGTTTCCCCTAGAGGCACCATCAAAGTTTATCTTGATGAAGCCTGATGGAGGGGGGGTCCAAATCGTGGGGCTATTGGATCGTCTGCCTTTTTCCGTCACAGGAGGGCATACGTGAATTTGCATATTCCAGCTTCTAAGGATGTTTTCCTCCTCGGGAACGCATTGAAGGTCTTCCTGGTTCCAAGGTTTTTTATGGACCATTTCTCGAGTTAACTTCTCAACCCGCTCCCACATAATAGCAGGAAGGGAGGTTTTCGAGTGGAAGATTTGTTTGTTGTGTTCTTTCCAGATTGCCCATAGGGTGAATCCTGGGAGCAGTTGCCAGATGCGTTGTAGAATTGGGTTGTGGAAGGAGATCGCATCCCATTTGGCAATCGTATCCCTGATGCTACCTCTGTTTCTGTTGGAGTGTTTCATGGCTTGGGCCCCCCAATCCCAGATCTGTTGACTATAGTGGCAGTTGTTGAAGAGATGTTCCATGGTTTCCTCGCTCTGTTGAGAAAGGGTGCACCTGGAGGGGCCTATAAATCCTCTCTTTATAATATTATCCCACGTGAGGATGCAATTTTGAGTTGTGAGCCAAAGGAAAATGGAGACTTTGGGCCATAGGATGCTTTACCAGATTTTACTCCAGATTATTTCTGGGATTTGGTTTTGGTAGTTTCCCTGCAAGTAACATGCTTCATTAACTGAGAAGATACATGTCGTAGAGTGTCCCCATCGAAGGATGTTCGGTCCCTCTTTGATTGGTATTTTTCTATGCGCTACACATTCTTGCCAGGGTTGGAGATCAGTATCGTCTATGAGATGTAATTATGTTCTCTCTGTTTTCCATTGTCTCCAGGGTTGGCTCCTATGGGTTGGGTTCCAGAGATCTTTAAATTTCCTGAAGATGTTTGGATGACGTCTTTGTTTGAGATGATTGAGACCTTCCAAGTCACTGAGGGGGGGTAGCTGCTGCCACGAGTCCTACCAAAAGAGTGCACTTTCTCCATTTCTAACTTCCCAAAAAGCATGCTTCTGAATAAAAGGGTGATTTTTCCAGGCCGTATTCCAGATATTGGATCCCTAGATATGGTCATTGAATCTAATTAGTTGGTATGTTTGTGTATTCGGGGCATACTTTTGTTTCCAAATTTGCGCCCAGAGTTTTGTTGGATGTTGCAACCATCTCCACCACATTTTGGCCCCCATGACTTGATTGAGCTTTCCCATATCACAAAGTCCCAGTCCTCCAAACTTTTTGGGTTTGCAGAGTTTATCCCAACCTACTAGTGCCCATTTTTTATTATCTTGGTGTCTGTGCCACAGAAAATTTCTTTGGAGACTTCTAATTGCTCGAATTACCGAAATAGGCGCTGCCAGAGCAGTGAAGAGGTAGGTGGGCAGTGCCTGCAGGACTGACTTGAGGAGCACCAGTCTGGCCGCAATATTAAGAGGTATAAAGGTCCAATTATTCAACCTGTTGGAGATAGACTGGAGCAGGTTGTCCCATGAAATGGAATGCGTCGGCTCCTCTGTGAGGGGTATGCCTAGGTAAGTGGAAGGAAGGGAACTTTTAGATATGCCTAGAAGTCTTGAAAGATGGTTATGTACCATGGCCAGCGTATTGAAAAAGTAAATCTTGGATTTGTCCAGATTTAAGAGCATGCATGAGGCTTCCGTGAAGTCAGAGAGAATTGAGTTTAGCTTGGTAGCTTCTCGTGCAGTGGGGGTGTTCATGAGTAGGGTGTCATCGACAAAATGGTTGTGCGAAGGCGCCGGATGGATGTTATGAAGGGGCAATCCTTTGAGGGATCCTTCTAAAATCGTCGCTTTGATATAGCGACCAAGCCCTTCTGCCATGAGCACAAAGAGGAAGAAAGAGAGAGGGTCCCCCTGTCTAATTCCCCTGGTGGACTGGAAGGGTTGGGAGGGTGTCCCATTGACTAGGATAGAGAAAAAGGCTAAGGAGGTGAGCTTGAGAACCTAATTGACCCAGAGTTTATCAAAACCAAAGGACTCCAGCATGAAACACAAGTATTTCCAGCTAACTCTATCAAAATCTTTTGAGAGATCGAGTTTAATAAGCATACCTGGTGTTTTGCTTGTTTTCAGAGAGTCGATCACTTCATTAGCCAAAATAACTTTATCCATGATTTGCCACCCTTCTAAATAGCCAGCGTGCTCTTTGGAGATAATGAAAGGTAGGAGAGGCTTAAGACGAGTAGCAATGACCTTTGTGATTATTTTGTAGATGACATTGCAGAGAGATATTGGTCTGAACTGCCTGGGATGAGTGACTCGCTCCTCCTTGGAGATGAGAGTGAGGAAAGTTGCATTGAGTGCAGAGAGTACTTGGCCATATGTTCTAGATTCTTCGACCACTAGCCAGACCTCTTCCTTGATCATGTCCCAGCAGTGATGGAAAAAGTTCGCAATGAAGCTGTCCGGGCCTGGTGCTTTTCTTAGGGGCATTTCCTTTACTACTAGGTCCACTTCAGCCTGAGTGATCGGCCTTAGGAGTGCCATGTTCTGCTTAGGGGTAACCAACGAGGGTATGTGATTAGTTATTTTTTGGATTGCTTCTTCCCTATTCGGGTTGGTCTCCGTAAGAAGATATTTGTAGTATGAGTTGAGTTCCTCCACTATTTGGTCATTATCTCTTATAGGGATGCCTTCAGCGTCCTCCAGTTGAGTAATGTGGTTGATGTATCTTTGGTGTGTCATTTCTCTGTGAAAGAATTTTGTATTTCTCTCACCTTATTTGAGCCATTGTATTTTGTTTTGTCGCCAAAGGGTTTCTTCTTGCTCTCTCTGTGCCTCCATTTATGCTTGGAGTCTCTCTTCTTCCCTCACTAGATTGGGAATTCTGCTTCCTGAGATGAAGGTTCTTTGCAAGTCTTCGAGCCTGCGCTCAATTTCCTTCCGCTGTTGGAAAATGTTTCCAAAAGTGGATTTGTTCCAGCTCTTCAGTTGTTGCTTGAAGTTCTTGAGGCGCTGCTGGAATTTATACATGTGAGTGCCATTATCCACTTCATCCTGGATCCACTGGGTATGAGCCAGTTGTTGGAAGTCTGGGTGGGAGAGACAAAACTTTTCAAAGTGGAAGGGTTTGGGTCTGGGAGTAATGCTAGGGTCTAGACAAAAGACAATAGGCCAGTGGTCCGACCCTGATTTTGGCTTTATATTTGCTTCCATTGCCAGATCGCCCTCAAGAAGGGCTTCAGCAACCAGGAAGCGGTCTAATCTACAGGCTACATGCTGGTGTCCTGATCTTCGATTGGACCAAGTGAAGATTCCATTTCGGGTTTCCATGTCTACCATATTTAACTTCTCTATTAGGGTTTTGAACTGACCACTATCTTGCTCCAGCCGTTTTGTTCCTCCAGTTTTCTCTTCCAGCATCAGGACCATATTGAAGTCGCCACCCACGATCCAGTTGGGCGTATGCAATATGGTTTTGACATTCCATAATTTTTGTATAAAGCTTTCCTTTTCTTGGGTGTTTTGCGGTCCATAGGCATTTGTGATGGTTCCTTCCTTAGTAAATCATGTTACCATGAAATAAGTCGTGAGCGTACCTATCGTGGAGAAGGGTTGTTGTAGAGTGATGGTGTGTGGATTCCAGAGAATGGATAATCCTCCGGAAGCTCCCACTGAATCTTGGTGAAAGAAATTGCAACCTCTCCAGCTTCGTCGGAAGATATTTTCAGCTTCCTTACCTGCACATTTAGTTTCTTGCAGGATTAGGACATCTGGGTTTTCAGTTTTAATACAGTCTCAGAGGATCCTCTGCTTGGATCTACCATTAAGCCCTATGATATCCCAAGTAATTGTCTTCATCATGAGGAAGGCGGAGGGGGGTGGAGGTATCCCTTCGATAATCTATGTATCTGGCCTGATTTTATCATCAGGTTTCCTACTTCTTTGATAAGTTGATGGGTTGTTTTGCGCCCCCTTCTTTTGTTTTCCTTGGTTGCTCTCTTGGGTTTTGTTCCTGGGTCAGCAGTTATGCCCAGTCTAGTTGTAGATCTTGTTGTGGAGTTGGTGAACACTTTGTATCAATCCCAGGTATAAGTAGGGTTTGATACATTAGTGAATCCAAGGCCTACCCACTCGAAATTTTAGGGCATAGGGTTTTGTTCGTTGTATTTGGAAGATTACTATCGCATCCAGGTCAATGGTTGTTTATTCCCTTCTTTGTTATGGTTCATGGGTTTACTTTACCGGCCCTAATTTATATACCCAAGGAGGATGGAAGTGGTTTTTTCTTATACTATTTTCACATTCCAATAGCCATTATTTAGTACAAGATTCATTTATTTCTTGTATGATCCTTGGGAACGAAATCTCCCTATTTACAGTTGAGAACTAGAACTAGGGTTATGTGCTAGTTATATTTTTCACATCAGTTCAATACATTTGATCTACATCTTCTTCCATTATTAGTGGATTTTATCATGGAAGTATCTAGCTTGAATAGGAGCTAGAGTTTCAAAGATATATAAATGTGTAGTTGCAAGGTGAAGTTTATCTTGGAATTACATGGGAGGATGGATAGAGCTAGTGACTTCATTTCTTATTTCAAGCTCCAGTGTTTTGAAAGAACACTCAGTTTTATAAATCTATCAAGGTTGGGAATGAGCTCGGGTAGATGGGTATCCAATATATATAGTAACCAAAATGTGCTACCAACCTTTCTCACCCTTCTTTTCAA
>JZKD02S1723816.1:159561-181049 GCA_000966675.3 Picea glauca
TTGCAACATAAACCAAAGCAAGCCTGTCAAATAACTATATCTCGAGCATGAGTTAGGGTATATCAAGCAGGGAAGGTCTGGCAAGGAAGATCAAGTGATGGAAGTCAAGGCTCTCTTTATTTCCGAAATAGGAATAGATACTTTGGTTTTCTTAGAAGAAATGGGAATATAAATTTCAAATCTAAAAATTGGTCCTCATTTTCTGATATAGAAACGGATAGGAACTTCATCTGGGGAAACTAAAGTTCCAAATGAAATAATGAAATTACTCACTATTTTAGGAGGCATCATGGCCAAATAATGGTGTCCCATATTGTTATTATCACATTCGTCCAGATCGCCTTCATCCATGTGGGTGTAGTACTGTAGGTGGGCTCGAGCAAGTAGGGTGCAAGAGAATTTTTAATAATTTGTGTGTTTGCATTGTATAGGTTAGGTCAAGTTGGGCATGGGCCCAGGATTGGAGATAAGTGAAGTATCATATGCACTACACAAGTCAGGTCAAGTGAGGGCATGGGATTTGTTTTGGTTTTTTTTTTATATGGGCTATGTAATATATAAATATATATTTATATATGATAATATATGGTTTAATATAAATAAATAAATATCAAAATCATTGTCAGCTGACGAATTTAAATTTCTTCTTGATTGTCATCCCTTGCACTTTTTGCAAGGGCACCAATATTTATTGTCACCAAGTTGGTCGCTTAACCTAGAAATGATCCTCAAAATTTTCTCCTTTGATATAAGTGGCATTGCTAACTATATTTACAACAATATCCACTGATGTAATATTAGAACAATACAAATATACTCAAAGAATTAAAAAAAATGTTTTCAAATTGTTTACCTAAAGAGAATTTCAAATATGTAGAGAATCCAAACTTATTTTGTATGGGAAAAAATCAATGTTGAAAGTAGATTTTCAAAACATTGTAACAGTTGTCAAAACTATAAAAAAATTATTTTAGATGTCGAGAACATCATATAATTGACGCCTTATATCTTCAGGATTAAATATAATTTATGGATGTCAGAATTTTGATGAAAGTTGACTATTTCAACAAATTGTAATGTTCACTTAATTTTTATGGGTATTTTCATCATAATTATGATTACCTAGCAACAACCCGTACAAAAATTTAACAACTATACAAGTTTTATTGACAATATCAATGGATTGTAACATCCAAATAATATTTGGGTGTGGTCGTTGAAATTTGGATGTCCTAGCGGCAATACCTAAAAAATATATATATTCCAATAATTTCAAAAAAAATCCAACAACACAAACCATTTCTACCATCATTGTCAAAAAAAAGTCAGAATCCACGCCCAAGTGTAGTAGTGTATATCACCCAATGCATCTATAGCATCAACAATGAGTGAAGTGGGTGTAGAAACTAGCCAATTGATTGGTAGAGGAGGTTTTGGTTAGCCCACTGCTAGAGGAGGAGATGGTGGTTGGTTGGCCAACTATGTCTCTCCTACAACACCAGGTGGGAGGTTAGGGAACTGGGGAAAATTATTTCCTCTCCTAAACAAACCAGTAATGAAATAATTATCCTCCTTTGTGGGATGGTACCATATATTAAGACCGAACCTAAATTCCTACCAACCTTGATCCCAACAACGAATCAACTGCATCAACAACTATGTGCTCCCATTGAGGGATGTAGCCTCCCCATAAAACTCAAGAAGACCAACATTCCTCAAAAGGACATGATTATGTGTTGTAATAGGGAAAGCGTACATATCCATCTCCCTCTCTTCGGCATCCTATTCACATGCAAAGTTGTACAGGTCAACCTGCTATTCATGTTGCCACTATTGTCATCTTCATATTTTTCTCTAATTCACTACAAATTTCATTAGGCACACACCCACACACATACACAAACATATAGTGAATGATCATTTTTATTTATTAAAAATTGAAACTAAATTTGTTTTCAAATAAATCTTGTTAATCATAACGGTGTAATTTGTTTTCAAATAAATCTTGTTAATCATAACGGTGTACCTTGAAAATGTAAATTCCCCATATACAATACATCAAAATAATACACACACCAGAAACAATGCTCATTATAAAAACCTACCATGCCAAAAAAAAAATGGCTATGGTTTTATTATTATTATTGGTTTTATTATTATTATTGGTGCACCACTTATACAAGGGCATCGATGCCTACTAGTGCACTTTCTATGCTTCGACTCACTACAAAATGGTACATTCATACAATTTGAACCGCACCAACAATCTAGGAAATTTTTCAATTTGCATTTTTTTAACGATGCTCTTGATATATACAAAGGCACTGATAATGATGCGTCCATAAATTTCCTAGAACACTATTATGTCTAAACAATGCATTTATAATATCGAGAAGCATAGCCTATAGTGCTTCTAAATATTACAAAGAACACTAAAAGGTAGAATTTTATTTATTTTATGTTTTATTGATTCTCTCAAATTCAAACAATGCACATAGTAGTGCTATTGAAAATTTACAAACACTTCGGAAAGTGAGGGAATTTGCTCAATTTAAAAAACTCTTGTGAGTGGGTTTATGATATTTTCAAGCATTGTATACGATGACTCTATTTTCCAATGGTCGCCATGTTTGTAGTACATCATGTACATACACAAGACACTGTATGTTTCTCTTATGTGATCCAAACAACTTGAACGCGCCGCCCAAAAAAAACTAATGGAAAATTTGGGCTAAATTCTAAGTTTTAATCTACTAAAAATGAAAATGAGGAGGTAACAAACAATTTATCCAATATCTTGCTTAATGAGGAGGCATGGTTTCCATGTAGATAAAAAACAAAAAATATGCAACCATTTTGTAAAATTTGAAAATAAAACATATTCATTGACGAAGTGAAGGAATTGGGAAATCCAGCAACATAGTAGCACCGAAAAAAGTGTTTTTATAGTTGGAAGCATTGAGGGAAATGTAAAAATGAATGTAGTCATTTTTTTTATTTAACCCTATTTCAGTGTGCTCGAAGGTAAGACACACTAGTGCATTGAGATGTTTCATTCACACTAGTGCATTGAGATGTTTCATTCACACTATTGAATTTTTAAATTGTTTTGGAATAAAAACTTATATTTTATATTTAAATGTCTTAACCTAATTTGTTGTTTTCTATAGAAGCAATGCACCAATGCACCTTAAATTGGTGCAGACAATTAAGTTGTTTTTTTGTTTTTTAAATAAAAACCAATATTATATGGAAAATACGTAAGTAATTTGTTGCATTATTCATTATAACATACCAGTGTATTAAAATGTTTAAAATACATCGAATATAGATTGTTTAAACTAAAATAAACCAAGTTTTTTTCATGGAATATGTATAATGATATCTAGTGTGTCTAATTATGTTATGGACCAATGCATCATATATTAAATCACACCAATGCATTTGTCCAATTAAATCACACCAATTTAAAAACCTACACTAAAACCTTTGGCCACTCACCTTCACTAGCAACCTACACTAAAACCTTTGGCCACTCACCTTCACTAGCAACCTCCACTATAAACGAATAAGGGAGAAATTTTGGGGGGAGATTCCACAAAAACCTCCACTATAAGGTGTTTTCCTTGTCAATTAGGTCTAGCCCAAGTGGTTATGGAATGGAGTGTTATCCTCCCCAGGTTTTACACTAAGTACCATCCTCAAAATGAGGGGAAGTACTTGGGAATTTTCCATGTGCCTAGTTACTTGGAAAAAAAAAACCTCCATTATAAGGTGTTTTCCTTGTATTGTGGGAATGAAATAAGCACTAAATAGGTAGTAACCAACCTTCCAAGGTTGAACTCAATCCTCTGGATTTCCAAGCAAGCAAACTACAGTTCTTTTGTTTGTTAGAGTTTTCAAAGAGCTAAGGAGGCTAATCATTTTATTCAAGGGGGGACATCGATTCTTTAGGTGCCAAAAACTAATGTCAGCATTGTAGATATCTTGTTGCTTTCTTATTCTCATCAAAGATACTCTAGAGACACTCGCATGTCATCAATCTATAGTTGCATAGACCAGTAAGAAAATATATGGGTAGAGGCAATCAAAACTGAGATATCGAGACATGATGCTCTACTCATGAAGTAAATAAGGGAAAAAACACATGGATGAGCATCCAACAAGACTTTTCTAGTTTGTTGATCCCAAGTAGTCTAAAACTAGAAAAAGCATGCAAGGGAACACTCCCTTAGGAAAAAATAAATCATTTTCTGACTTATTACACTACTACAGAAGCTAAGCTAAAGTGTTTTTCACTTATTAATTGTTTTTTGGCTACAAGAGGCCCAGAAAGGATTCCAAGGGGAAAACACATCACTTGATTATTTTCTTTGTCAATGTAGTTCTCTCACCAATATGTTTTCCTTAAGTGTGTTTTTTCACTTGTTGTGAGGTCCAATAAGGCCTCCAAGGATAAAATGTAACACTTGATGATTTTTTTCATCATTGCAACTCCCTCACCAATATTTTTTGCACTTATTATCTATTTTTTTTGTTTCTACATGACCCGACAATGTTTCCAAGGGAAAAATGCATCACTTGATGCTACAATTCATTGTTGGAAATCACTCGCCAATGCATTTTAGACTCTTTCATTTTTTCACTTATTCCGGGGTTCAATAAGGCCTCCAAGGGAATAGTGCATCACTTGATGTTTTTCTTCATTGTTATAGCTCCCTCACCAATGTGTTTTAGTTGCTAGTGAGTTTTTTCACTTGACACAAGGTCCAATGAGGCCTCCAATGGAAAAATGCATCACTTGATGCTTTGCTTTGTCACTACAACTCCTTTACCAATGTGTTTTAGCCTATAGTGCATTTTTCCATTGTTGTGAGGTCAATACAAAACAATGGGTGATAGTTGGGAAAAATCTAAGTGTGATCATATTCCTCGTACTTATTTTTATATAAATCAACTAGTTGTAAAACCTACTTGACTATTAATTCATGGTTGCTACTATTTTTTTTAAAATGATGAGAAATTTAATTGAAAGATAGTATTGCGCAACATAATTCCATCGTGATCTCAAGTGGATTCCAACATGTTCAAACTACATCATGAATCATATTAGAGAGCTCATTTAAGGTGCAACATTGCCATACATTTTCAACATCCTTCATTTTCTTCGACAATAGATAAGAGGCTTAGTAGACAAAAAAATATTTTTCTAAGATGTGGTCTTTGTTTCACAAAATAATGTTGCATCTGAAAAATTCAAGTACCCATGATCAAAACAAATTAGATGCCACCTCTTTTCACATCTTATATTTCTTTAATCTTAACAGGTGGCACTTCTTGTTGGTGGATCTTGTCATTTGGTTAAATGAGTGCATTGTAGTTGAAAGATATTGATTGAATACTTGACTAGTCTAGGAATTGCTTTAATACACCACATAAGCATCAATTCATATGATCCAATACACATTATGTTAATTATTGGTGAATACACAATGTGCTTCGTATCAGTAAGGTCAATTAATTTCATGCAATAGTTATGCATGTTGAGCAATCACATATAAAACTTTAGCACACAAATACTATGATCAAATCCCATAATTGCATCTTGAGTATTGATACCTATGAACACATTACGTACACACTGTAACTTAAAACCCAGATAGTTACTTAGTGATGACCCATAAACAAACAAGGAGGCCATGCAAAAATTCAAGAAAAAATTCATTCATTCAATCACAAAATCAAACTTGTAAGTACTTCAACAAAGTTTCATCATTAAGAGAAAATCCAATCACCATTCATAAGATGGTCAAGCATCTATATCAAGCAAGTAGAGCAATAAAATAATACCAAATCATAATAATAGTGACAAGCATGTGACAAAATTAATCTGCATTGGGTAGGTAAGACAAAGACTAGTGAATCAAAAGAAGAGAGAAAAAAAAGTGGGGTCCCCCCAATCCATGAGAGTTTGGGAATGTTGAGGGGTCAATTGTGCCTTCCTATTGTAAGTTCATATACTATATCTAGAGATTTCATTGTCTACATGGAAATTACAAGTGTTTTTCACCATTTTATACTTATACATTTGACACCATTTTATACATGTATATTTGACAAGGAGGTAGGATTTTTACAAGTAAAATTCAAGACATTAGACCACAACACATACCAAGTTTTGATGATTTAATAGAAGATTCAATCAAATAGATTGATTTAAATAATTGGAATTGTGGTAGGGGTTTTTCAGGGGGGGAAATGATTTTCGGAAGCCCTAGCCGTAGGTTGCTAAGGTCAGCCTCATTTTACACCTGGCGGATAGAAACCCTCCTCCACTGCAATTGATTTTTTCCTTAGCACGAATTTTCCTGGGTCATTTTCTTGTGGTGCACTATCGTTTTTTGGATCTCTATGGATAGGGAGGATATTGTGAATTTTTCTTGGGTACCTGTCAAATGAGAAATCGATCTGGTCACTACCATTTTTCCACTCCTTCGATTCTAACCTAGTATCTATGTCCACAGTGGAAGACATGGGGGATGTTGGGTCTACTGACTACCCTCTCAACCCTTACACTGTAGCTAGAATATTCCCTAACACCAGGGCTCCATCCATAGCCCCAGATCAGACGACAATCATTTTTTGTTTTATGAAATACCATGAGGCTTCTCCTTTGGTCTCGTTCCTCCTCTCTCCCATGGGGCCACTTTTATAGGTTTTGTCTTTGCATCCCTGGACCGTTGTTTGGAACTCGGAAATGCATTTTTTACCTGAGGTGTCGTTCAAGGGATTTCTTCCTCTTAACCATCCCTTCTCAGAGCTCCCTAGGGTTTCTTGTTTAAAAGAGAAAATCCTAAGTTGGGAAGACCCCCCACGTATATGTTGGGATCCACTTTCAACTACTACGGAGATTGTTCCAGCGCATCCTTCACCTGGTTTGGACTTGGATAAGTCCTCCTCTTTGAGTCCTAAAAAAAATTTAGTCTCTCCCCATCTATCACTATCCATTCCCCCTGGCAAGGAGGAAAGGTTCCAGGTAACTTCTCACCCTATTGAGATTCAATTATATCAAGCTCCCTCATTGCACATTGTTTCCCCAGGGGCAAGGAAAAATATTCTCCCAACAAAACGAAGAAAACACCCTTGCATAAAGGCGATTGGTCAAGCTCTAAATCTGGTGTTAGGGGACAATATCATGCTCTCGTAGGTGGTGGAAATGGAAGAAACAATTATGGTGGGTCGGGAAACTGGGTGTCATCTTAGACTCAAAAACCTCATGGATTGGGTGGTTATCTCTTGTTCTAACTCCTAAAACTAGTTGTCGTTGGTAAATAACCTAACAAAGGGATAGTTTATGCTAAGCTTCAAAAAGGTCGAGGATGCAAATTGGGTCTTAAAATCCCCACGGTGTATTGACTCTTCATCAGTCTTGCTCAAAATATGGACTCCTTTATTTGATGTTAGCCACGAAAAAATAGATGAGATGCCCATTTGGGTTTGGTTTCTTGGCCTTCCTCCCGAACTCTGGACTATTAAGGGTTTCAGGTGCCTAGGAAATGCCATCATAACTTTCATGGATGTTGATATGTCCTTCCTCTCGATGGGTAAGATGTCAGTGGCCCACATACTCATCTCCCTCAACATCAGAAGGGGAGTATCAGAGGAAATTAAACTTTCTTGGGGAGAAAAACATATATGCAAAAGATGGACTATGAAGGAATTCCTTTCAGATGTCATAGATTTCACAAACACGGCCACATTTCCAGTGAGTGCCAGCTTCCAATGCATAGTAAGGAGAAAGATAATGTTCCACGTCCACAGAAAAATAGGGGGAATCCCAGATAGAGGAGTCTTCTACAACTCCCTCTCAGAAAAAGGGAAGAGGATTATCATACTTAGAGGAAGCCTCAATACAGAAGTTTATGGAAGGTAATCACAAGTCAAATGTGGTATCCTCTTCTTTTTTAGATTCAGTTTCGAGTTCCGACTGTGGTCTCTCAGAACAAGTCGTGACATCAGCAATGGCTATTTGGCAGGGCATCATCTCTCATCTCGGTTTGTCGACACACTCCCTTCCCTCCTTAAATTATTTGTTTCAGTATTTATCTTTTTTGGGAAAGAATGGGATTGGGATATTAAATAATATATCTCTTTCCATGGAACACTCACATACAATTTCCTTCATTCTCCCTGGCCCCCCTATGAACATTACTTTCTCCCTAGCCATTGGCCTGTGCCCTTCCTCCCTCCCTCTTTGCAATCCAGAACTAGAATATTCAAAGGATTCATAGGAAGATGTGGTGGCCTATCAATTGAAAATTATATCCATCCCAGTCCTTGGTGATGTGAGCCAAAAGTTGGAGGGCTTGGGGTTAAATCCACTTCCCCCCTCAAGTGGAAAGGGTTTGGGATGAAGATCCTTTCTATATAAAGCACAGTCCAGGGCTACTATGGATATGACAGTAGGAAGATAATTATCCATTGTTGGGGCCCTTAGATTAGTGAAAACCATAGATGGGGTTTCAAAATGAAATCGCTCTCCTTCAAATTCAAAGGTGTGGTGAGCCCCTCCAAGAAAATCGCTCTCCACATGCTGGTGGAGTCAACCCAATCAAAACTTATCCTCCTTAAGGAGACTTTGGGGGAAGAATCCTTGGTCATCGCCCTTTTGGAGGTTGTTCTCAAACAATGGAAGTTCATTGGAGTAGACTCAAAAGGTCGATCGGGGGGACTGGCTATGAGATGGAACACCAGAACTATCAAACTTTTAAACTCCTGAGGTTTTGACTCGGGCATTAGAATAAATATTATCCAAGAGTATCTAGGTAGATGCTTCATGGTATTAAATATATATGGGCCTACTCAGGACCTCATCCCCTTCTGGGAAAACCTCCTAAATAAGTCCTTTCTGAAAAATTAGGATCTCATACTAAGAGGTGATCTGAACTACTCACTAGGAATGGCATAATATCGGGGACAAAGAGATCATCCAGATGCCCTCTCGGAGTTCTTCAACCATATAATGGGAGAGAAAGTATTGATAGACATATCACCCACAAGTATTTGTCCATCCTGGTGAAATAAGAGGATAGGGGAGGACTACATAGTCAAATGATTAGATCGTTTTCTTATCTCAAAACAAAATTTGGAGACTCCTCTTGTTTTTAGACAATGGATTGGATCTAGAGGGTAGTTGAACCATCATCTGATATTTATGGAGGTTGTGAGAAGATGAAAGAAACCATATATCCATTTCAAATTTAACTCAAATTGGCTAAAGGAAGAGGAATTTATTTCCCTAGTTAAGGAGCATTGGACCCCCATTCACCAGAATGATCGTCTTGTTGTTCGGTTTTAAAAAAATCTCAAAAAACTAAAAAAGGCCATAGTTTAAAGGGCTCATGATAAGATACAGAAGGATGAACATGAACTAATAAATGCAGAAGCAACCCTACAATCCATATATGATTCGAAGGGAGGAGGTTATGCCTCCCCTAAATTGAAAGAGGCGTTGCTGGCACTAGATAAAAAAAAGAAGATGGCTCTGGGAAGCAAAAGAAAAAATGTGGAGATTAAAAAGCAGAGCATTGTGGTTACAGAGTGGGGATGAGAATACAAAATTTTGTTAGGCCTATGCAAAAGGGAGGAAAATGGTGAATATTATTTGGAGCCTCAATGACCCTACCGGTAGGCCCATCACATCCTTCAAATCTATGGCTAAGTTGGGGACCAGGAATTTCCATAATTTATTCAAGACATATGGAAGAGTTTCAATTGACTCCATAGTGCGATTAGCCCTTTTTTCCCCCAGGTTTTTGGATGAGGAGGATAATAGGGCTCTCATGGAAGATTTCATTGAATATGAACTTAAAGAAGTCCTCTATAGCTTCCAAAAAGACAAGATCCTTGGCCCAGATGGTTGGACCATAGACTTATTTGTAGGGATATATGATATTATTGGAAAGGACATCCTCAAAGTGGTGGAGGAATCATGCATAAATGGTCATATTCATGCACCATTAAATTCCACTTTTATATCCCTAATTCCTAAAAAGGATCACCCGCAAACTCTCGAGGACTTCAAACCTATATCATTGTACAACAACATCTACAAAGTGGTATCAAAAGTTATCAGCAAAAGAATTAAGGCTATTCTTTCGAAGTCTATGTCCTAGGAGAAATTTGGCTTTCTGGAAGGAAGACAGATCCATGAAGCAATAGGATTGGTTGAAGAGGCCTTACATAGTATAAAAACTCAGAAATCAAAAGGGGCAGTGATCAATATCGACTTATCAAAATCCTATGACAAATTCAGTTGACTCTATTTAAGGATGCTTCTAACACATCTGGGGTTTGAGCTTCCATTCATCAATTGGATCATGATTTGTATATCGACTATTTAACTTGTAGTACTCATTGATGGGGCAGCCTTTTCTTTCTTTCCGGCTAAAAGAGAGTTAATACAAGGATGTCCTCTATCCCCTCTTATTTTCCTATTGGTGGCAGAGGGCCTCAGTAGGGCCATTGGAAAAGCAAAACATAGAGGGGAATTTCAAGGAATATCCATCTCCTCCACTTTAAGGACAACTCACCTCCTCTTTATGGATGATGTCCTAATTTTCTACAATAGTAGGAGGGGAGATGCGAAGAAATTGAGCACAATTTTAGACCTAAACGAAAGAGAAATTGGGATGCAGATCAATGCACAAAAATCCACTCTCTCATCCCATATCATGGATGAAGAGGAGACTAATTGTTATAAGGATCTCTTCCCCTTTGAACAGTAGCCTTTTGATGAAGGTCTAAAGTACTTGGGTTTTCATATAAAACCAAATAATTACAAGAAGGAATAATGGGGTTGGCTAATTGAAAAGTTTGAAAAGAAACTAAAGGCTTTGAGTTTTAGATGGTTTTCTAGAGCGGGAAGACTGATCTTGGTTAAATCAGTCCTGGAAGAAATCCCGGTGTATTGTATGTCACTAGCTTGGATTCCCAAAGGTATATTGGAAAAAGTAAGAAGTACTTGTTTTAGATCTTTATGGGATGGCACAAAGGATCACTTTGTTCTCGAAGGAACTTGCAGCAAAAGCTAGTTGGAGATTGATCACCACATATAGTCTTTGGAGAAAAGCATTCACACAAAAATATATTAGCCCTGATTTGGTAGAAGAATCGATTAGAATACCTACAAAGGAGATCTCAAATTTATCAATCATCTGAAAATCCATTGTAAAATATTTCCAGATGGTAGCGGAGGGCCTGGATTGGTGTGTTGGTAAGGGAACTAGAGTCATATTAGGCACCGACCCCCGGTCAGGAAGTGGTAGAAACCATATTTTTCCCCAAGAATTGATTGAACAATTGCATGAGTAGGGGTATTTTCACCTAGATAAGATCGCAGACATGATTAGAACCACAATTTGGGGTTAATCCTAGAAGGATGTTGAATAGATTGGATTGGGAGTGGATTTTTCAGGAATCTGGTCTAATTATATAAGGGCTCTTAAACTAGGGCACATCAAAATCACAGAGAGGGAGGAAGAATTAGTATGGAAACACAACCCCCATGGTGTCTACACTCCAAAAGAAGGATATACTCAAATCTAGATCGACATCCTTCAACAGGATCCCTCTTGGTGGTGGAAGGGTGTGTGGAAATTAAAATGCCCATTAAAAGTTTGTATCTTCATGTGGTGCCTAATCAAAAACAAAATACCAACTAGGGATAGGATGAAGCTTAGAAATATGGAAGGCTCGAACTGGTGTATTTTATGTAAGCCTGATGAGGCAACTATCCCACATTTATTTTTACAATCCCCTTTTGTCAAACAAATATGTTCTGAAAGTTCAAAAGCACTAGGCCAAGTTTGTGTTTGGCAAGGTTAAAATATTGAAGAGGCATGGAGAAATTGGGTCTCAAATTCATCAAACAACAACATAAAATCCCTCCCTTTGCTTATAAATTGGGGAGCATGGTTGGTGTTGGCATGTTTACAGGCAGAGTGTGTTTATGATTGATGGAAATATCAAAGTGTGCATCGATGGAAACACAGGAATAGTGTAAGCTCAGGTGAAGAAGAAAACAGTATGTAGAGATCAAAGCTCAGGAGAGATAACGTTCTGAGATGCACAGACGAGATCCCATACATCAAGTCTCGCAGAAGGATCAAAGGTCTTGGACTTTGACACTTAGAGATTTGAGAAAGCCAAAGCTCGGGAGGAGGAGTGACAGTGGTTGTTGGATCACCAATCCTACTTACCCTATGCCTGTTAGATCAAAGTCCCGTGACCAGAGGAAGTGCAGAGGAGAAGTACAGACCTGATCTATTGGATCTGAGCATCGAGGACCAACAGTCGTCGAATCCAGTATAATTGCGACGAGGATAATGGTTGAGATCCATCCTCCAACTCCACGAAATGAAAAATCACGATGAGATCTAAACCATTGGATCCATAGGACACATGGCGAAAGATCATCATTTCGTTAACTCGCAAATTGGAAAATTCAAAGGTGAGTTGTCCTCCAAATTCATTAAACGCAAAGTCTTGATAAGATCCAGAACCTTGGATCATAGAGGGTTGTGGGTCGTTGATATGGAGAAAGTATCAAAAAATCGAGAGTCAGGAGTTGGAAGAGTCATGGTTGGCTCACGTTCAAACAACCGAAATGCGAAGTCGCTATTTGATCATAGTCGTCGGATCAATTTCCAGTGGAAGGACGGGATAAGCTAGCAAAGTTGCATCACAAAAAGATCGAGTCATCGATCCAAGATCCTGATCAAACAAACAACATTCACTTCGTATATAGAGATGCGAGGAGTTTACACTTAGGAAAGTTTGAAATTTGAAATCCCCGAAATGCAAAGTTCCATCAACCGTCGGATCTGGAGATCATACAATGACCATTAGATCGTGGCAGACTGCGTCAGTAGACCACGTCAACAAGGATAGGTGGCAGACTACGTTAGCAAGGACACGTGGTGCAATCAGACAACGACAAGTGTAAAGTTGATTCGACATTTCAGGTACGTGGAAATCACAAATTTGAGTGACACGTGGCAGTTGCTCGACTCATGAAACATCATCGACTAACGCAAGAGTTACGTCTCTACAGGAGTTTTCCTTCAGGATTTTTACCACCAGTACTCACCCAAAGACCCGAAGTCTCGGAGCGGAGGATAGTCGTTGGATTAAAGAGGACACGCGTCAGTGGATTGTCAACTCTGGGAAAAAGAAAAGGAAGGATGAACGCGAGATTGAGAATTGAAATATCTGAAGTCCGAAAACACGAAGGAGATATCGACCATTGATCCGAGAGGGACACACGTCGTTGGATCATGGACTCCAGGTGAAATTCTCTGGGAGAAAACGAGAACTTGAGAATTGAAACTCTTGGAGCCCAGATCGCGAAATCGATCTCGTCCGTTGGTTTGGAGGGACACATGCCATCTGATCAATGAGACTAATGATCGTGCATGAATAAAGGAAAGGAGGAAGAACCATCAATTGAAGAGGACATATGTCATCATAACTTCCATTCCGAAAGATATCCAGTCAGCAGCAACAAGGATTGAGAGTTGAAACTCCCAGAGCTCGGATCATGAAGGAAACCTCAGTCGTTGATGGAGGAAGGAAAGATTTGGTCCATGGGCTCAAGAGGAAAGATCTGAACCGTTCATTCAAGAGCATCGTCAAGATCGTGAGATCGATGGTCATTCTCCATTGCAGGGCCAGAACATGCTCGGGCCTTAATTTTTCATGAGCAAGCCGCAATTGAAACCGTGGTTTTGGAGAAAGGATGTGTGGAGGCTCATGGTGAATTGTGGGGTGAAAAGCAGTTTGGTCTAAACCACCTTTGGACGCACCTACAATTGCTTGGTCACATGAAGCTCATAGCCCAAGTTCATATCGTGAAATGGAGACAGCGATCACTAGATATAAATCGGGAAGTTCCTTTTGAATAAGCGCTTGGTCACCGCTAGTGGTCACGCGAAGGAAGGGGTTAGAAGCCAAAGAAGCCATAGTTGATTGGTTGTAACTCATAGAGAATACGAAGAGTATAGACTACTAGAGAAGCTCAGCATAACGAGCACTGATGATGAACTCACAGGCAACAAAACCACCAGAGAAGATGAAGCGTTTCCATGATGATCAGGAGATGACTCGATGTGACAAATGCATGCAGAACAGAGAAGTGAAGTGATGTTTCTATCAATATATGCATAAGTAAGGAAGAGTTGTAGTGAACAACCTGTAGGGCAGAACAATGACGCAATGAAGAGCATGCATAGGTACTACGCATGTAGGATGCAAAAAGTGCACAAAGAGTATAAAAACTTAGAACGGAGAATAGATGATGGTTGTTGTTGAGAGTGATTCATGCGAGTAGAGAGACACTAATGCAGGAGAGCAGAGCAGCATAGAAGAACAATGATGAGATCGGTAAGCCGTAGATAAATGCTATATCACTTTGATAAAGTTATAACAACCAAATATTTATATTTCAGGGTGGTTGGGAGGTGCTAGGGAGGATTGGTGTACTCGAAGTTTCAAGTGGGTGCTTGAACACAAGGAGTTGTAGCTTCCATCTGGTTGCAGCTAGAAAAACCAGGGTGATGCAAGGGAGAACTAGTGTTCTTTGTTATACAGGTTCGTTCCTGTGTGACTGGAAGTTGGTGCTTCCATCCAGTTGGTGCTGGAACACTCAGGGAGTTGGTGCTTCCTTCTAATGGTTGCTAGAGAAACCAGAGAGTTGGTGCTCTTAGAAAGTTGTTGCTTGTAAAATAGAGGTTGTAGCCTCAAGAGGATTTGGAGCTCGTAAGAATTATAATGTAAAGAAAATAAAGATTACTTATCATATCAAGAAGAAGAGGTTTTTCCCTTTATAGGTTTCCTCAGAAAATATCTATCTTTGTGTATTTCATGTGTGTGATTGATGTTTAATATTCTATTGCTTACTTCCCTACATCATTGTGATCGGCATTGAGTGTTCTGTGAAGAGTTTAAAATGAGCATAATTGTTTAAGCACGGTAACAAATGATTCACCCCCCCTCTCAGTTGCTCAACAGTTGGATAGAAACGCCTCTATATTCAATGATTGATTGACCATCCTAGAACTCATGGTCACCTAGAGCCTAAGAATTCTCTCACATTTGCCTTAAGGGAAATACCATAACCCGGTCTGACTAGTAGTAGAAGAATTGTTAGATCATTCGATACCATGGGCCTATTTTGATGGGGCCTCCCAAAATTACGGACAAGTTTGTGGAGGAGGGGTTGTCCTCCATATGTTTGACTCTCACTCCTTCAACCCTAAAATGGCCTTGGGTCCAGGGAAAAATAAATATGCATAACTAATGGCACTCAATATCTTATTAAACTTTGTGGGGGAAAGGGGAATAAGATCCCTCCAACTTTTGGGGGATTCTATGGTGGTTATAAATTGGGTTAAAAAAACACAGAGATGTCACAATATCAAAATGATTCCTATCCTTGAATAAGTATTTATTATTCTGGACTCTTTTGAAAATTAATTTGTGGGGTATGTTTACAGGGAAAGAAACATGGCAGTTGATTCGCTCTCTAAAGTAGGTATTCAGTTAGATTTCAGGCAATGGAAAATAGAAGAAGTAAAGGAAGGAACTAATTTTGAATTTTACCAAGAATTGATGGGACAGGTTGGTCGAGGTCATGATTTTCAACCTTGAAGCTCCTTCTTAGGATCATCTGGTTCTTGAATGATATTTTTTGTTGATATCAGTTTATGAAGGGCCACTGTATATCCATTGACTTCATATTTCAGCCTCCTCCTTAGACGGGAGGTGTATATACATATTCAATTTATGTTTTTCACTGATGGGGTTCCTCTTCTACAATTTTGTTGGTCACACAATGTTGATTCTCAAGCAGTTTTGTTTATGTAATGTTGATAACTTGAGTCCCAGTTTCTTATTTGTTACACACCCAACCCCCTGAGTATCCTTTTAAGGAATGAGGCATTAAATTTTTTTCTTTCCTCGACTATCTCATAACATTTTCTCAATCATGCTATCATCTTCTACTCATTGAGAGCTTTCCAATGACTGTAACCATGCTCAGTTTTTAGCTCATGATCAAAAGTTATAGCCTCTAAGAGTTTTTGGGCCCTTATTGGTCAATGGTCGATGATTTACCACGTGGTTGCTTATTACTCGTGCCATCTGATGTGGTAGTGAAATGTTAGATTCACAGGCCCGATCCTTTGGTCCACCTTTCTTTGTCGTCGGGACTTCTTATCCCACGGTTCACTCCCACTAGCAAAAATCTGATGACGATACACCAAGGAGTACCTCCCCCAAATCCTACAACTCTCATCTCTTGATCTTTATGGTTCATAGCACATTGACTATGTCATTTGACGTGTAGGTTAATGCCGAGCTCCCAAGGTTTACATGATTTGCAGATGTAACCCACAAGATCTACAATGGAGGTTTCACCTCGTCCCTCCATCGATCAACGGTTTTTGTTAGCTCTGACTCCCATCGTCGTCGATGATTGCTTCATCGTCATCGACACTTCTTGTTCGAATGTGACATTTCCAATCTCCCCCATTTTCGACGATGAAGCATTTGGATCCAATGGTCCAGATCCCCTCGTCAAATATCTGACGATATCAATGGTTTCCATTGTCTTTCCTCTCCAAACTCTCGTCAACCAACCAGCAGTTGACACATGTCATCCTAGGGAAACTCTAGTTGTCTTGTTGGTATGAAACATCATTCATGATGGTATCATCCTCACTCTTCCTTTCAAAAATTATCATGGAAAACAACAGTGGAGATCTCCTCGACCATTGGAAAATCAACAAATCTTGTTGTGTCGTCGATGTCAGTGTCATCGGCATTCAGACCTTCTCCTGATTCACCCACTTAATGCCTTCGATGAAGATATGTCAGAGATATACGACCCAAATTTCCCAAGGGAGAACCCTGACAAACACAACAGACATAATTGAAACGAAGAACCAACGGACCTCTTCGCTCAATGGGACCCACCCTCATTCCATCAACCAATCCCTAGGTGATGCTTGCAACCACCTTGGACACGTGGACTACCGATTTGGCAGGACATGTCATTGGGTCATCTCTATATCCTCTCATGGCTTAGGTAGGACCTATGATAGATCGACATCTATCGTCGCGTCTCACCCACTCATCAATCAACAGTCTGGAATATCTCTTCAAAGTCCTACTCTGAGCTCTTCGGAGTTGTACTCTAAACCCTTCAGAGTCAACTCTAAAAATGTCAACTCCTAAAAGGTTCACCACTTGACACATGGCACAATCTCTATTGTACATGTGGAATTATCTCGTCCTGACACGTGTCATTGTTCTTCACGTGGATTATCTCTTGTAGGTGCCAAGTAATCATGACACATGGTACAATCCTTGCTTAATACATGGCACGATATTTTCTTGACATGTGGCACCATCCAGGTCACGTTCTTAAGCCTTTGTTAGGAGATCAATAATATAGATCTCCTTTCAAAGTTCCTTCGACCATGGCAGATCAACAGTCCATATCTACTTTTGGAGTTCCTTTTTTCACAAAAGATAAACAATCTAGATCTGCCTTCAGAGTGCATCTCCTCTGAGATGGCAATTTACTCCGAACAGTACCTTGCGAAGAAAATCTAAGATTATTTTATCTCTTCGGATTGATAGTTGAGATTAAATATCACCCTTGCTCTGATTAACAGTCCAGATCTCTCGTGGAGTCTCCCTGTCGGATCCCATCTCCACGACTTACTTTGAATGGCACCCTACAATGAACGGTGTGGATCTATTATCTCTCTGTATCAACGGTCAATATTTAATTATGCACCTACACCGATAAAGGGTCCATATCTAATCACCATTCCAAATCGACGTCCACGATTCCTCTGAGACCAAGCAAGGGTTTTCTCAGGCTTAACAGTTCGGTCCAAGACTTAGCCAAATTTTCATGAGGGTTTTCTCTAGTCCTTTTCAATACTTCTGAGTTTTTTAGAACTCTCGTTTGGTCCAAGGCATTCCATTTCCTACCCTGGGTGCCTTTGTTTCATCTTATCCCATGAGGGGTCCTTTGTTGCAAGGATCCAAATAACAATTTAGTTCCAAAACCATCAAACAGAGATTTCCAAAATTCTAAGGTGAATTTTGTATCTCTATCAGATATGATTTCCTTAGGCATCCCATGTAGCCTAAATATTTCTTTCATGAAAATATTGGCAATATCCATTGCCTTGCAACTGGATTTTACTGGGATAAAGTGAGCATCCTTGCTCAACTTGTCCACAACTACCATAATGGAATCATTTTGTTTGGTTGATTTAGGTAATCCTATGATAAAATCCATGGAGATGGTTTCCCATTTCCATTCTGTAATAGGTAGGGATGCAACAGCCCTACTAGATTCTTTTCTTCCACCTTAACCTGTTGGCATTCCAAACATTTAACTAGATAATCAGCTATGTCATTTTTCATTCCTGGCCAATAAAACAGTTTCTTAGTGGTTGTGATCATTTTCTGATATCCAGGATGACCAGTATATGATATTTTATGTAGTTCATCCATGATGAACCTCTTCAATTCATCACAATTTGGCATATACATTTGACCTTTTTAGGTTAACAAGCCATCATTCAACAGTTGACATCCATGGCCCTATGGGTTGTTGTTCTAGATATACCCTTATAGTTTTGAAAAACTAATATGTTTCTTTTGCACTTTTGACCCTTTCCTTGATGTATGATTCACAGATTCTTATAACCACCAAGTGAATCACTTTCATGCTTCTACCGAGGGAATCAACCACTCTATTTTATTTTCCCTTGATGTGTTTGATTTCAAAATCAAATTCACTAAGGATATCCACCCATCTAGTTTGTGTGGCATTTAGTTTGGGCAGGTCAAACAAATACCTTGGTCCACTATGGTCTGTCATGAGCACAAATTTTTTGCCTAGTAGGTAATGTCTCCACATTTTTAGGGAATGCACTATGGAAGCTAATTCTAAGTCATGGGTCACATAATGCATTTCATGTTTATTCAATTTCCTGGATTCATAACAGATTACATGCCCTTCTTGCATGAGGACTCCTCTAAGTCCTTCTTTGCATGCATCTGTGCACACAGGGAAATCCTTGTCTGGGTATGCAATCTTCAGCACAGGTGAATTGGTAAATAAATGTTTCATCTACTGAAAAATCTCTTCACACTTGGTTGTCCAAACAAATTTGATTCCCTTTTTCTGAAGGGAGGTGATTGGATAACCAATCTTAGAAAACCCCTTTATGAACCTTTTATAGTACCTTGTTAGTCCCATAAGGGATATGATATGAGTTACATCTTTTGGTGTAGTCCAATCCATAATGTCTTTGATCTTGTCAGGATCAACTGCCACTCCTTCCTCGGTGATGACATGGCCTAAGTAGTGGACTTGTTTTTGGAAAAAAACACACTTACTAAACTTTTCATAGAGCTCGTGTTCTCTCAACACTTGAAGCACTAAATTGAGGTGTTCTTCATTCTCTTCCCTTCTCTTAGAATAGATTAGGATATCATCAATGAAAACTAACACAAATTTGTCCAAAAACTTGTTGAGCACAATATTCATCAAGCACTTAAAGGTGGTTGGTACATTGGTAAGCCCAAATGGAACCACCACAAATTCATAGTGCCCATACCTTGTCCTAAAGGTTATTTTGTGGATGTCTTCATCCTTAATCCAGACCTGATGGTATCCAGACCTCAAGTCAATCTTGGAGAAAATTGTAGTGCCCCTTAACTAGTCAAATAAGTCATCAATTATTGTTAAGCCCTAATATTGGCTCATTACCCCTTAATTGGGGCATATTAGATTAGTAATGTTATTTTATTTATGTCAGATTTATTCCATTAGTTGTAATTATACTTCCTAGTCTCCTATATATACCAAGGAGACATTTTCATTTGGAATCATCTTGTACTTGAACATTTATGTGGGGTAAAAGGAGGTTGCCCCCTCAAAGAGGCTTATTATCTGAAATTATCTCTTTTTCAAGGTATTGAGTACTTAGTCTAAGGTTTTTATATGCTATATTGATATTTGGTTCTTAACATATGGTATCAGAGCTCAAGGTCTTGGGGTTTCGCTGCTATATCTGAGACACTGTGGAATTTTCGCTATAACTTTTTTTCTACAACGATTCAGAAGGAACAGCTTGGAGGATATTTATTATATGTATCAAGGTACGTTGGGTTAAAATTTCAGCTCTTGAGGCCTTATACTTTCGGAGATACATCCTTTTTACGATAGGGTTCTGGAATCATCTTGAATTGAGTCATTGCGGAATTTTCGCTATAATTTATTTTATGTAACGTTTCAGACCCTGAACTGCGGAGGATATTCTTAAAAACTAGTAATTTATATGTGGTAGAAATTTCATCTTCTGTGTCATATTAAATTTGTATATACACCTTGTGGAAGATAGGGTATCTGACTAGTCCTATTGACTGGTCTCAAGCAGGTGTTCCAGGTAAAACAATCATAAATTCCTCCTATAGTATCCAAATTGAGTGAGATTAGTTTCATTGGATAGTGGACATACCGTAGTAGTTCTGGTACGAGTTTCATAAATTTATATCAATTAATTTGTGCGGGGCACGCTATACAAGTGGGATATTATGGAAAGGAAAAAAATCAGCAAGTTGTGGGGAAGTTACCATAAATTCCACTTGGCACATCCAATTTTTATCAAACCTAGGGCATTGAAGAGAGGAAATATCAGAGACCTGCAAAAAATAAAATCTCATACTCATAAGGGCCGAAATTTTGGAGATACAATAAAAGGAAGATTGTCTAGCAGAACCACCTCAAAATCAAGGTTTAAAGTGATACTTGGCCAACATGCCACCAAAACAGGGAACTTCTACACCAAATAAGCCTCCAAACAATCCTACTTGGACTCTTGATGAAGATGAATAAATGCATAGGGACATAAAAGAACTACAAAAGAACATGGATTCAATGGAAGCTAAGTTGGATACTAAGATGGATGGTTTAAAAGGGGAGATCATGGAAGAATTGAAAATTTTCCTAATAGAGAGGACACCTGAAAGTGAAAATGTATTCCATGAAATTCATGATGAGGACACAAGGAAGGTGAATCGAGAATGGAGAAACTCCAACTTTGGGTTGAAGACCAACCACGTTCCTAAGATCGATATGAGGAAGTTTTATGGCAAGGACCCAATCACATGGATACTTCAGATGGAGCAATCCTTTGATCTACATAATGTGCCACATACACAAAAGGTACGAATTGCTTCTTTATATTTAGAAACCAATCAATTTGTATGGTATCGATGGTTGTGTTCTCACAAATCACTCATCACTTGGACAATTTTCACGGAAGAAATGATAGCACACTATGAGGATACAAGGAGCAATACCTTCTTTAGCCAATTGATAAATCTCAAGAAAAAGG
>JZKD02S1723816.1:191531-204547 GCA_000966675.3 Picea glauca
AGTTATTTACATACTCGAATGAATACACACATTCATCGTCCAATATTTCTAAAAATAAAATAATGGCAGCTATTTTCTAAAAACAAAGACTACCATACAGACCATGCAAGCCTATGTATTTTCCTTTCAACTCACAGAATATATATATATATATATATATATAAGTTACTTATCTACAAATTTTGGGAGATGTTGGCGACTACTAAAGGGTATGTCACTCTCCTCCCAACCATAGGCAAGACCACACTATGCACTGCTATAGCTAGCCACCCCCAAAGCCAGGATACGATGTCATGAGGAAATTTCTCTATAAAATTAACCAAGGTCCTTCGTTCTTTCTTCTCAAACCAGAGAGTTCTTTGTCTCTCCTTCTCCAACGCTCCATATTTTTCGAACCATGTGTCTCTCCCTTCCCTTTCCTTTATCCCTCCTTTTTGTACATATTTCCCCCAAGACCTTGAGGTAGCGTCAAAAGATTTCCGACGGGACTACTCCCATTCCTCTCATTCATTTTTGAGAGGACTCCCCAGCCACCAACTTGATCGGTAATCAAAAGTATGGGAAGAGGACGGTTCTATTGAAATAATGTACCTGCAAAGTGTATTTTAATTATTATTTTGGAATTATTCATTAGATCAATCCCCTATTGTGGATTGATCATGTCGGCTATTGTAAAAGACCAAATCCCCTTTTGTGGATTGGTCAAAACATAATTGTAATTGGCAGAATAAGAAGTCGACCCCAGAATATATTAAAGAGGCCCCATAATATATTAAAGGTGGTTATAACCACCCAGAAGAAGAAGTTGGCCCTGCCAGTGAAGAGACACTTCCACACGTGTCAGAATTGTATAAATAAGGAGGCTAGTGCCTCACTTAGACAGACACTCACTTGTTCATTGAGAGACAAGTTTCGGAGTTGCAGTTGGAGAAGAGAGAGAGAGAGAGAGAGAGGCGCATTCTTGGGAGAGGAATTTCTATATTTGTTTGAGTTATCTCTTGGTATTGTATTGGATATCTATAATAAGGAAGTTTTGCTGGGTTTTCTTCCCCGTGAGGGTTTCCCGAGATAAATGATGTGTCTCTTGTGATTGTGTATTTCTCAGTGATCCTATCTTATGCTATTGTTATCTATTGAAATGCAAAGAACTCTAATAATAGCTTAAACCTTAACATGGTATCAAATCTAAGCTAAAGAGAGCATCTTTCACAAGAGAAAAGTGAAAAACGTCATTGTTGTCGTACATGCAAATTACGGATTTTTGTTGATGAATTATTTCATCCCTAAAACCATCTAGAAAAGTGTGCCCTTCCTCAAGGATCACTTTGGCATCCTCAACATGAATTTTCAGTGGCTAGATCTCCCTAAAAGTGAAACCCTAGTTTCACAAAGTACCAGAAGTACCAGAAGTACCAAAGTACCAGAGGTACCAGAAAACCAGAAGCACTAGTCTAGAAATCCGCAAAATAAGTTTGGAGGAGTAAAATTTGGATTTTATCAGATCCAAACACACCAGGCTACTCGCCTCAGCCAAGCGCACCTCTTGGTAAGTTCAGAATTTGATTTTGAGCATTTTCATTTTTGGACATTTTCCTAGCTCCAGGGAAAATATGTCTGCAAGCACTAAGCTTGTTGACAAGCTGGAAGGTGTGGAAAAATTGTGTTCCTAGAAGTGTAGGATTGGTCTCATTCTTGAAGAGAATGACCTAGCAATATTCGTCAAAGAAGAAGTGTCGGAACTCGACGATGTTGTAGAAAAAGAAAACCATCAAAAGGACAGGATAAGGGCCAAAAGAATCATTGCAGATTCAATAAAAGATCACTTGATCCCTTATGTGTCATCAAAGAAGACTCTAAAAGAAATGTTTGATTCCCTAATAAAACTATATGAAGGAAAGAACATAAAATGGAAGATGAATATAAGAACTCAGCTCAAGAATACAAGGATGCAGAAAGGGGAATCAATCCAAGAATATTTCTCCAGAATGTCCCAATTCAAAGAACAACTAGAATTAATCGGGGATTCTATAGATGAATATGAACTTATAATGATGGCCCTTAATGGTCTCACAATACCTTGGGATGCATTCATCCAAACTATTTGTGCCAGAACAGAGAAACTAAAATTTGATGGTCTATGGGAAGAATGCATTCAAGAAGAAACAAGAGTAGCTAACCGAGAAGTGTTACTAGCAAGAGATGATGATCAAGCCCTAGCTACTCACACCAAAGGAGGAAGGAATAAGTCCTACTTCCAGAAAGAAACTCATAAAGAGACTCACCCCCAAAACAAATCTCAACCAAAGAGATTCCAGAAGAAAGGACAACGAAAGGAAAGAGATTACTCATCTATCCAATGCTACCATTGTGACAAGATGGGACATATTGTGAGATATTGTCCAGCAAGACGAGAAGAATACGAAAGGAAAAATAAGAGGCACCATGCCCATGCAGTGGAAGATGAAGAGACACCCGCAAATATGTTAAGAGAACAAATTAAATACTATGTATTAAATACTATGTTTCAGTTTGGGACCAGCCATGATCTCATGGCAGAGTAGGAAGCAATCCAGCATTACTCGTAGTACAGCGGAAGCAGAATACATTGTTGCGTGTTCTGCCAACTGCGAAGCTATATGGCTTTGAAAGTTGTTGACCAGTCTATTTGACCTAGAGATGGAAGCAACCATGATCCTATGTGACAACCAGAGCAGCATAAAGATGACAAAGAATCTTGTATTCCATGACAAGTCGAAGCACATAGAGATTCGATATCATTACATCTGTGACATGGTACGGAGAGGAGCCATAAAGCTCCAGTATGTTAGCATGGATGAACAGGCTGTCGATGTGTTGACCAATCCTCTATCTCATGTAAAGTTTGAGCACTTTCGAGATAAGCTTGGTATAGTCTGAAAGGACCTTCCTCGAAAGGGGGAATAGTGTTGTGATGAGATATAACTAGTACTGTGCTTCCAGCTTAACTGTTGTGATGTAAAGCAAGTCTAGTTGTTGTGATGAGATGTGCCTAGTACTATGCTTCCAACTAGTAATGTTCCTAACTTGACTAGTCTAGGAAACGATGCTAATGTGTGTGTAGGATTAATTGTTTGCAACATATAAATGATCAAACAAATAATAAATGCGACAAAGAACTGCAAATTTTGTATTATGATATCTCTGTGGATTACAAAATGGTTGAATGCAGCTCAATAAACTGAAAATACTCGACTAGATCAACAGACAAAGGATATTAGTTGGAATACAAATAAGAAACTTAAAGATAATACCTCAAATATGGGAGCACTGCGGAATCAATGGATGCGTTGGGACTATGGTAGCTCTGACGGTAACTGTTGGAAGTCTGGAAAGTTCATCCTTGGAGCTATACTTCTCAGAATGGCCTAGAAACTATCCCAAATGAGGCGCCCTACTCTATTCCTCAGTACTGGTAACTTTTGGACCCTTCTGCTGGTGATTTTGGACCCCAGATGGATCCCCCTGGGGGAATGTGCCCCTCTTTCTCTGGAAAAATACGTCCTAGTGATTCCTCTGTCATAATCGAATGAGACGTGTCTCAAAATAATCGCCTTGGTCTACTGGGAAATGGGTCGGAAGGGTTTCCCTGAATATGGCCTGATGCTCACTCTGAAACCCCAAATGTATCTGCCAAATGTGTCGCACATCCAATTCTGGAAAATACGCCCCAATTGATTCCACCGTAGAAATTTGATGAGGAACTAGGAAAAATATGTGCCTTGCCTTCCTCTCAAATGGGTCAGATGGAAATCTCAAAATTCTCCCTAGATGGGATAAGTTGACTAAAAACCCTCTCAGAAGTTGCGCCCTCACTCTGGATGAATGCGTCATTGGTGTTGAACACTATGTAACTGTTGTTGAAGAATGATGGAAGACCTGGATGATCTTCCCAGTGACTAGGGTGTGTCTCTCAACATCAAAATCAACCAACTGGTTTCTTCCTCCTGGAATCCACTGAACTATCTCTCATGAGATGTGCCTCTTCTCCTCAATGACAAGTCATAATCTGCATAATGATGAATTAGGTCGTTGACCCTTCCTTTATAGCTTTCCAAAACCCTAAATCGTTGTTGAAACCCTAATTCACTATTGACTTCCAAAACCCTAAATCACTGCTAAAACCCTAATTCATTGTTGACTTCTATTTTTAGCTCATAATGACTTAAAAGCACTTTAAACCCTTTTTAGCTCAATGTCACTTTCTGAATATAACACCTATGACTGGAGTGACCTCTAGTAACCCTATTTACCCCTTTTCTGACCCTGGCTATAGTCTAACGGGGCATTTTAGACCATTAAGCCTCCTCTCTAGAGCTCCTATTTGGAAAGGGACATTACAGTCCTCCCTTCCCGTAATTGCTTGTCCTCAAGAAATACCAGTCCAGGGTGTTGTAACACTTGCTCGCTCTCCCAAGTAGCATCCTCTACTGGTATCCCTCTCCATCTGATCAAACACTCTTTGATGACCCTGCTCCTCATATTTCGTTCCCGGAACTCCAACACCTCCTCCGTAACCAACTCCAACACTCCCTCCTCATCTAATGGGGGAATCTCCTTTGATGTGCTAATGAATTGTCCCACTGCCTTTTTGAGGCAAGATACATGGAACACGTTATGAATCTTTCTCCCCTCTAGAAGCTCTAACTCATAAGCAACCTCGCCTACTCAGCGCATGATCCTGTAAGGGCCATAAAATCTGGGCTTGAGCTTCTCGGCCCCACTCTTCTTCGGAGATTCTTGTCTGTAAGGTTGGAGTCTTAAAAAAACCAAATCCCCAACCTCAAAGTTTCACTCTATCCTGTGCATGTTTGCACTCATCTTCTGTCAGTTATGTGTCATCTACAAGTTCTCTTTCAGCAACTTGAGAATCTCCTGACTCTTTATGATCCAATCCTTGGCCTTGGGAGCTCTTCTCTCCCTGAAAACTAAGTCTACCAAAGTGGGGGCATCATATCCGTATAATGCTCGGAAGGGTGTCATACCAATGGACATGTGGAAAGTGGTGTTGTAGCAATGCTCTCCTAGATGTAGCCACTTAACCCATGTTCTATGTTGTCCACCTACATAGTTCCTCAAATATCCTTCTACCCACTTGTTGACAATCTTGGTCTGCCCATCTGTCTGAGGGTGATAGTTGGTGTTGGGTGTCATCTCCGTCCCCACCAACTGAAATAACTCATTCATGAATTTCCCCATGAACTGAAGGTCCCTGTCACTGACGATGTTCCTTGGAAACCCATGAAGTCTGAAGACCTCCCTAAAGAATAGCTCGGCTACCTGAACTGCGTTGTACTCTATTGGTATGGCATAGAAGTGAGCAAACTTGGTCAATTTGTCGACCACTACATAGATACAATCCTTACCCTGGACCTTGAGTAGGCATGTGATCAAGTACATCGATATACTCTCCCATTTATGCTCTGGAATGGGGAGTGACTGAAGTAGCCCTACTGGAAGAGAATGCTTTGACTTGTTCTGCTAGAAAGTCACACTGCTACATACCCACTACGGCAACCTAGATTTTTCTTTTATTTTCGTCTTTTCTTCGAGAGACAGAATCCCCAAATTTCTATGGAGCCTAGTGCAGACCATCCCTTCCCTTATCCTCATCCATGTGATCGTTGGCTATGACCACAGGCCTTACCAAAAAGGCGCTTCCAGCTTTCGCGTTTTGGGATTTATGTGTGCGATCTCTCCCCAGCTCCCTGTCCCTTAAAGTGTCGAAACCCGAAATGGGGTTAACGAGCTCCTTGGCTCCCCTTATTCCTACTCCATGCGACCACCTCAGTGAACGCATGCTAACACCAAATGGCGCTACCGAAACTCGAATTTCGAGATTCTTGTTACAAGGAACCCTTGTTCCTTCAATCCTCGAAACCCAAAAGCCCGGTATCATCTGGATCTACGGTCCAGATCGTCGACTTGATCAACGGCCCAGATTAAATCTCGGCATTCTACCTTTTGGGATTTTGGCGGGGTCTTCACTCCTATTTCCCCGATCTCCAGAACCCCGGCGGCTTTATATCTTTGCCACGCGTCCCTACAAATGGACGGTCCAGATTCTTTCGGGACTCTTCCTTCCTACCACAAGACCCTGTCTAGTGAACTAGGGCTCCTCCATAGAGCACGTCGGGGTTTCGTGTACCGGGATTTCACGACTTGCGAAAACGAGGGGTCTTGCCCTTGGGTTTCCCAAGTGCCGAAATGCCAAAACCCATTCACGCTACACCGATTCGGGGTTTCGTATACCGAGATTTCACTACTGGTGAAGACGAGGGGTCTTGCCCTTGGGTTTCCCGGGTGCCAAAACGCTAAAACCCATTCACGCTAAACTGATTCGGGGTTTCGTATACCAGGATTTCGCGACTGGCGAAGACGAGGGGTCTTGCCCTTGGGTTTCCCAGGTGCCAAAACCTATTCACGCTAAACCGATTCGGGGTTTCGTATACCAGGATTTCACGACTCATGAAAATCCACATCAGAGAGTTTCCTTACCTTTCAAAACTTCGATCCCCGAATTCCCGATATGGGAATTTATGTATGGGATTAATGGTTGTGAGCCTCCCCTGATCCGATGGTCCATAGATATCCGATAGATCCTTGGATCTACAGTCCTGGATCCCATCGCTACTTGCGAAGGCTGAAGGGGTCGAGGTGTTAATGCTTGCGCTCCTCCTCTAGATCCATTGGTCTTGACAGATCTGGGGTATTTCCGAAAGGATTCCGACCGTTTGTCCACCAAACGATGGGGTAATCTCTTTCGATAATTGGACTCGCTATCCTTTATGAGATTGAATGACGAAATTCAACCTCTCGGAGCTTCAAACTACCACGACTCTGAGACCTTAGAGAGCTACTCTTTCTTGCATAAGGTTTCCAGACCTGGATCGCATGAACCTTCAGACGGTTTTTGGGCAATTGTCCCTGATCTTAGTCGAGTCTCTAGGTAAAGGTTCGGTACGGTTCCAAGGTTTATGGGTAATTCTCGGGGAAGAGTACTCTCAAGGAGCCTTCCTAGAATATTACGAGAATCAAGCAAACAAGACGATTCTCGGTGGAGCGAACCCATGCCCCAGACTTAATCATTTGTACAGAAGCCAACTATGGCATGTAAGTATACACATGCATCCATTATTTCCAGTCTAAAACACCAAGCAATCATTCCACACAGAAATCATTATGGGCATATAAACATGAGCATGTATTCATGATATACAATTCAAAATACAAGGCATAAAATACTTATCAGAAACACCAGGTGTGACGCGACTGCTGAGAGGGGTGCTCCTTTCCACCCAACCGTAGGCTCAATGACTCCAAACAGATTTACCACTAGCCACCCCCGAGCTAGACCACGATGCTTTGAGATTCAATCTCCTACTTCCAACTCAACGGAAGTCAAGGACGAAGGTTACTCTCCTTCTCCTGATACAAAAAAATAATCCAGGACGAAGGTTACTCTCCTTCTCCTATATTCATAACTCCCTGTGTTTCCATAGTTTCTCCAGTTCTCTTCTGTGATCCCTGTCGCGCGCGCTCTCTTCTCTCTATGTTCCCCCACACTTCCTTAATTTCCTTTTCTCTGCAAGATTGCATGTGGTTTGAATTTCCCCGTCCGTGGTTAGGTCTGGGAGATTTTACGGATGGGTGGTTCACCCCCATCCCCTCATTAACTCTTGAGGAGCCTCCCCACCTACCAATCTGACGAGAAATCCATTCTAGGGTCAGAGAGTTTCTTTGGTCTTTGAGGAAGTAAAAACCAGTACGGTACTGGCTCGGTGGAAGCTAACACAACCATTCCAGGTCCCTTCCACCACCTCTCATTAGCCATCATGGTCTATTTTAGCACATCCCCTCCCCAGCAGTCGTGCAACACATATTCATAACACAATTTGCATTCATCGACCTTTTATACAAAGGTCCATCAAATCAAATATTCACATCTTTGAGTTTGCCATAGTTCTTGGCCAATATAGTTATTTTTACAGACTGGGGGAAACAGGGTGTTACACACTCATTGATGTGTCTCATAACATCCTATTTGAGGCCCTTCCATGAGAACCTCTCCCTAATCTGTCTGTAGGTTTTGAAGAACCCATGATGGCCTGCTAGTGGTGAATCATGAACCGTTGTGAGGATCTTCTTCTTGATCCCCAAATCTAGCACCAAGTAGACTCTATCCTTGTAGAATATGACATCATCAATGACCCTATACCTATCATCCTGTATCTGTCCATCCATCACCTCACAAGCGAACTTTTTCTTGGAATATTCCACTAACAAGTGGGATTTCCAATATGCTGAAATCTCCATCAAAGAACAGGTTGCAGGTCTCCTAGATAGTGCATCAGCCACAATGTTCTTCTTCCCCTTGACATACTCTATGTCGAATTCGAATGCATGTACCTTCCTCACCCATTTATGTTGGCGTTCACTGAGGTCCTTCTACTCAAGGAAATACTTCAAGCTGTTGTGATCTGTCTTGACCATGAATTTGTTGCCCACCAAATTTTGTCTGAATTTGGTCAAGGCATGCATGATTGCCAACATCTCCTTGTCATAAATGGAGTACAACCTCTCGGGTTGACTGAGCTTCCTACTCTCAAATACAATGGGGTGTCCTCCCTGCATCAAAACTGCCCCGATACCCTCATTGGATGTGTCACACTCTATTACAAATGGCAAGGTGAAGTATGGTAATGCCAATACTGGACAAGTGCTCATGACTTCCTTCATGTGATCAAAGGATTTATGTGATTCCTCGGTCCAGATGAAAGCCCCATGCTTGGTAAGATCCGTCAGTGATGCTTCAAGATGAGAAAAACCCCAGACGAACCACCTGTAATAGCTTCACATCTTGAAGAAACTCCTCAACTCTGTCACGTTTATGGGTGTTGGCCAGTCCAGAATGTCCCTAATCTTTTCTTGGTGCGCCTGTACCCCCTTGTGCACTGATGATATGGCCTAAGTAAATAGATCTGTCATACCGAACCCACACCTGGACTCTTTGGCATATAATTATTGTGCCTTCATGATGCTCAATACCTCATCCAAGTGCCTGATATGCTCCTGCCATGTCTTGATGTAGACCAAGATGTCGTTGAAGAAAACCAAGAATGATTTCCTCAACTGATCCATGAATATGTGGTTCATGCAAGACTGAAACGTGGCGGGTGCATTGGTTAGCCCAAATGGCATAACCAGGAACTCGAAATGTCCAAAGTGACATCGAAGTGTCATATTCTCTATGTCCTGCTCTCGGATACTGATTTGGTGATACCCAGAGCATAGATCGATCTTTGAGAAGAAAATTGCCCCATGCAGTTCATACAACAACTCATCAATGTGTGGGATAGGATACCGGTTCTTGATAGTTTTCTTGTTCAAGGCTCGGTAATCTATGTAGATCGTCATGGTTCCATTCTTCTTCATAACTAGAACAACTGAAGAAGTGAATGGGTTGTTGCTCGGTCTGATGTGTCCCATCGCTAGCAATTCCTCTATTGCCTTCTCTATCTTATCCTTGAACCTCCTAGGATGACGATAGGGGGGGGTGATCATCGGTTGGGCGCCCTCTTCCAAGTCAATGGTGTGCTCAAACCCCCTGTCATGTGGTCTCCCTGGTGGAATCGACTCAAAAACTTGTTGATGTCATCCCAACAAATTCTCGATCTCTGTATGATATTGTTGTCGACCCTCTAAATCCTTCCGCGTAGTGATCAAACACTCAGTAGCATATGTTACTTCCCCATGTCTCAATATCCCCTCCATCCTCTTGGTTGAAACTGTCATGGGTGCTCCTATTGACATACCTCTTAGAACAACCTTCTTCCCGTCATGGTCTTTGAATCCCATCTCCAAGGTTTGGTAATTGGTGGTGATTTTTCCCAAGGTAATCATCCACTGGACTCCCAACACCACATATGTGTCAGATAGGTCAACCACATAAAATGTGTCTCTCACTATATAGTTGCCTAACTTTACCTCCAAGTTTGGAACTCTGTCTAGACACTCCATTGTGTGGATATATGCTACTGCAATGTCAAACCCCTCAAACTCCTCTATCTGAAGTGCTTGTCTCGATACTAGTGAAGCATCGATGAATTTGTGGGTGGCCCCACCATCTATAAGGGCAATTTTTCGTTGCCCTTGAATAGTCCCTCTGATTTGAAGGGTATCATACCTGGGAACACCAAAAAGGGTCACTATGACTCCTTCATTTGTTGGTTTCCTCCTTTTAGCCTGCTCAAGCGGTTGTGGGACTACTGGAGGATGGGATCCTGTTAGTGTCGGTGGTCTACGGGGAGGTTGCTCCTCTGCCTGTGATGACTCCTCCTCTGAGCTAGTGGATCCATTGTCCTTCTCCTCCTCATCATTGTCCACACTGTCTACTTCCACCTCAATATAATGAATCTCTCCCTTGCCCATGCACCGGTGACCTGGGACCCAAGGGTCTCTGCAGTTGAAGCAAATCTTCTTCCTCATAAGCTCCCCCCTAGTCTCATCATCCAAATTTTCCGTCCCCTTCCATTCTCTCTGTAATGGCTTCATGTCTCGATCCTTCTGGGGTACGAAGGGTTTGGAAAAGGTTTTAGTCTTTGGCACCGAGTCTTCCAAATCTTGAGTGCGAAGGATGGCATCCTGCAAGGTGGGAGGCCTATATGCCTTCACCCATCCTCTCAAAGGCTTGGTGAGTCCCTCTGTGAATAGCATGATCATCCTGGGCTCTAATATATATGTCATTTCCATGGCTACTCGCTGAAACTCCGTGATGAACGCCTCTGTTGTGCCAGTTTGTCTCAACTGGGCTAGATCCCTGAATTGGATCTCGGGATCCCTCTTGTCAAACCTATCCATGAGCCTCTCTGTGAACTCCCTATAGGAAGTGATGTGATTGTGACCTAATGTCACCAATCCATGATACCACCACTCGTGTGCCTCACCCTCCAAGTGTAAGGTCATGAAATTGATGGCCTCTGTCTCGGTCATCTGGTTGAGCTTGTAGTATGTGTCTAGCTTCTGTACCCAAGCTCTGGCTGTGCATTTGGACGATCCGTCGAAAGAAGGTATGGTGAGTTTACCAACTTTTCGGATGAAATCCATGTTATGCCCCTGTTGTTGTTGCGGTCCTCCTCTATGTAGCTGTCTGGGGAAATTCTTCAGTCTGAGTCCACAGTACTCGATTAGGGTCATGTCCTAATGGAAGTCAGGACCCAATGTTGCGTACTCCCTTCTATACTCTACAATTTCCTCTGCATGAGTGGGTGGCCTCTGTGCTATTGGTGGTGGTGTTGCTACCGAGGGTGCCCTCTAGAAACTGGGAAACAAGGGTCTGGGAATCCTACTCGCAGAGTTGTATGTGCGAGAGGGTCACTGGGGTCTATTGCATACTCTTGAGTTCCCATGTGCTGCATGTGGGACTTGTGTGTCTGGGGTTCCCACTCTAGCCAATCTATCGACCACTTGTGCCAAGGATTGAGACATGGTCTGTTGACTAGCTAACATATCGTTGATAACCTGCATGAAATTTGTCTCTGGATCTATGGGGGCCTTGCTACTGTCCTCTAGTCACTCATATTTGTCTCCTAGCATCCTCATGCTCAGCCTCACACTCTGCCCTTCTCTCTGCTTCTTTCTGTGCCTCTTCCTCTTCCTTTAAGCTAGGAGGAAAAGGGGGAAATTCAGGCCTATGCCTTCTTTCCTTATGCCTTTTTTAAGTGACATATTCGTCACCAACGTGTTCATGCACCTCTGGGTATTCTGCTGCACTCATTGTCTTTAGTCACAGGCTAGCAGGACTAAAGCTCTGATACTACTGTAATGTTCCTAACTTGGCTAGTCTAGGAAACGTTGTTAATGTGTGTGTAGGATTAATCGTTTACAGCATATAAATGATCAAACAAATAATAAATGTGACAAAGGACTGCAAAGTTTGTATTATGATATCTCTGTGGATTACAAAATGGCCGAATGCGGATGAATAAACTAACAATACTCAACTAGATCAACAGATAAATGATCTTAGCCAAAATACAAATAAGAAACTAAAAGATAATACCCAAAATATGGGAGCACTGCGGAATCAATGGATGCATTGGGACTATGGCATCTCTGATGGTAACTGTTGGAAGTCTGGAAAGTTCGTCCTGGGAGCTATACTTCTTAGAATGGCCTAGAAATTGTCCCAACTGATGCGCCATGCTCTAGTCCTCAGTACTGGTAACTGTTGGACCCCGGATGGATCCCCCTGGGGGAATGCACCCCTCTTTCTCTGGCAAAATGTGTCCTAGTGATTCCACCATCGGAATCAAATGAGACATGTCTCAAAATGACCGCCTTGGTCTACTGGGAAATGGGTTGGAAGGGTTTCCCTGAATATGGCCTAATTCTCGCTCTGGAACCCCAAATGTATCTGCCAAATGTGTTTCACGTCCAAGTCTGTAAAATGAACCCCAGTTGATTCCACCGTCAGAATTTGATGAGGAACCATGAAAAATATGCGCCTTGCCTTCCTCTCAAATGGGTCAGAGAGAAATCTCAGAATTCTCCCTAGATGGGATAAATCGACTAAAAACCCTATCAGGAGTTGCGCCCTCACTCTGGATGCATGTGCCCTTGCTGTTGAACACTGTGTAACTACTGCTGAAGAATGATGGAAGACCTGCATGATCTTCCCAGTGACTAGGGTGTGTCTCTCAACACCGAAATCAACCAACTGGTGTCTTCCTCCTGGAATCCATTGAACTATCTCTCCTAATATGTGCCTCTTCTCCTCAATGACAAGTCATAATCTGCATAATGATGAATTAGGTCGTTGACCCTTCCTTTATAGCTTTCCAAAACACTAAATCATTGTTGAAAACCTAATTCACTGTTGACTTCCAAAACCCTAAATCATTGTTGAAACCCTAATTCATTGTTGACTTCTATTTTTAGCTCATAATGACTTAAAAGCGCTTTTAACCCTTTTTAGCTCA
>JZKD02S1723816.1:226379-268746 GCA_000966675.3 Picea glauca
TTATTATTATTTTATATTGTACGTGGTTAGTGTAATTGCTTTTAAAGTGTAATTGCTTTTTAGTTTAGTAGAATTTATTTTTATTATTGTTATTTTAAATTTTTTGAATTGAGCTGAATTCATTTAATTGAGTTATATTAATTTTTTTAATGTAATTTTATTTAACATAATACTAAGGTAAGGTCTCAACATCTTTCCCATAAGTCATCAAAAATTTATTTTTATTTTAGATTTTAAACATTGTGAAGGTACCTACCTCCATTCCCATTTTTCTTAGAGGTGAAGGTGGGTTTGTGTTTCTATGAGTGAATATATGTTTGACACACATTTTGTAACATAACATAAACTTATCTTCATTAGACATATATTTTTTCAATTTTAGAATATACATATATATTCACTTCCATTCTAAGCACAAATATACATACACACAATCACATTTACATTTACCCACTATGTGTTTTGGGGTGAAGTTGTATATGTCACTTTATGTATGTATCAAGTGAAAGTGAGTGTGTGTATGTGTTTCAATGGTGAAGATGTTTGGATGAATACACATATGCACATGCCCAAACCCCCCTGCCTTCACCCCTTGAATACACACATGCTCGCCTTCACCCAACACACATAGAACATGTCACCTTGAAACACACCCACTCACCTTTACTTAATGTTTGTTCCAAGGGTGGTGTGTGTCACATTGTGTGTATATTGAGTGAATGTGAGTGTGTGTGTGTGTGTGTGTGTTTTATTCTGGGGATGAAGTATGTGTATGTGTTCAAATGGACGAAGGTGTGTGTGGTAGGGGGTGAAGGTGGATGTGTGGTTTTGAGGGTTAAAGGTATGTGTGAGATGTGGATGGGAGGAGGGGGGGCTGAAGGTTGGAAGTGTTTGTGTTTTGGGGGTGAAGTTATGTGTGAGACATGTGTGTGTGTGTTTTGGGGGGTAAAGGTGGACATGTGCATCACGTATACTTTTATCCCATAGAACTCACTCACACGTCCACTTGGAGAGAAGGTGGGTGGGTGTGTGTGTTTTGGGGAGTGAAGGTGTGAATGAGGTTTTTCACACACACCTTCACTCCCCAAAACACATATGCATCCACCTTCACCCCCAAAACACACACACGCATCCACCTTCACCCCAGGAGGGTGGGTAGTGGGCACTGAAGCTAGGTGTGTTTGTGTGTATTCATGCACACACTCTATCATCCACCTTTTCAAAGATGAAAGTGTATAATTCTTCTTTTTTTAAATGTAATTTTCATTTGAGTATAAAAAAAAAATCACATGCTTCAAGTGTCACGGGGTTGTTGATATTATGGTAGTTGCGGGAGGTATTTACCTCCACGTGTAACCCTGACGAGAATAGAATATTTCGGGAAGCAAGAAGAAACCCTAAAGCAATGAACATAATCCTAGAAGACAAGTCAACTCAAGGAAATATTTAATATTAAATGTTTAGCCTCCAGAATGAGAAGTCAACCTAGACAACTCGAGAAAAACAGTATAAATACAAGAAGCCAGATCTCATTTGGTACACGCAGCTCGCAACTGCAGAAATGTACAAGTGTGTACTGCATAAACTGGGTAAGTGCGCAAGTTTGGAGAGTAGTTGCAGCTACTGCAATATGTATTCTCAGTTTAGGCTTGGACTTTCTATTGGTTATGGTTTGTACTTTCTGCCATGTATGCTTTCTCTGGAGAGAGGTACGCTACGTTGATTGGCTATTAGGCCTAGGGTTTTCTTCCAGAATCATTCTCTGTCAAGGTTAAGGTGCTTGGGGGTGGATTTGGCCTATGGTTGGGTGACAATATTGTTATATTGTCTATGGTTAAACGAGCACATCTATTATTTCTAACAGGTTATGGGCCCACACTATCTTCGAACAGTCTAACCACTGGAAGATAGATTGGGAGGATTTGCTCAGTTACAATTATAGTTGCAGTCGAAGTTTTTTGTTGTAGCAACGAAAGCCTAACCCTCTTGTTGAGGCACCTTAAGTGAACAGATTGACCTAATTTCTAGATAGCCTAGTGCACCCTAACCTAGCACACCTCTTGGTACTCTCAGCAAGCTAAGACGTCAAGTTTTAGTTTTTGGTCAAAGTCAAAGGTTGACCAAGTCAAAGAAATCATGACCTATGCTATGAAGTTGGAAAACAAGTTAGAAGGGGCTTCTAACTTAAGAGCATGGAAGACAAGGATTGATCTCATCCTTGCCAATAATAAAGTGTTGGATAGTGTGAAAGACAAGATCGTGGAACCACAGTTTGAAGAAGGAAAAGAGAAGGAGCCTCGGAACGTTGCAGTTATGGAGAAGTTCAAAGACAATGACATCAATGCCATGAGTATCATAGTGGACTCTGTAAAAGACCACTTGATACCCTGCATCTCTCATCTTGATTCATCTAAGAAGATGTATGATGCCCTAACTAACCTCTTCTCAGTCAGAAACATTGGACAAGTAATGAGTCTGAAGAATGAGCTCCGTGGCATGAAAATGAATGACGATGACAGCATAACATCATACCTTGTGAGAATCTCTCAGTTAAGAGATCAACTACAAGCTATTGAAGAAATCATTTCAGAAAATGAACTGGTAAATATAGTACTCAATGGTCTTCCCAAGACATGGGATGCATTTGTCGCAAGCATGAACACAAGAAAGGAGTATCCCACATTTGAAGAACTTTAGACTTGTTGTGCACAAGAAGAATCAAGGATTAATTCAAAAGAGAAATCCCAAAAGAAATACGATGATCAAGCTTTCACGAGAAAGTTCAAGAATTTCAGGAATAAGAAGAAGTTTGGCTCAAGGAAGAAACCAAATCAAGAAAAGGATATGTCAAAGATACAATGCTTCAATTGTCAAAAATATGGTCAATACAGGAACCATTGTCCTGAGTTAAAGAAAAGGAAGGAAACAAACGAAGCAACAGTTGTCAAAGAAAGGGAACCCTTAAAGAAAGCCAAGCAGGATAACACATACTTATTCTTCTAAGTCAAGGTAACAATATTCTTCAAAGCTCTTGTATATATCATGTTTACATAGTTCCTGTACATATCACGTATATCTATTTCTTAGAAGAAAATATGTTCAAGGGAAACAATACCTATGGAAGAATAAAAGGATAAGGATTGTTATTACGATGACTACAAGTTAAGCAATACACATGAAAAGATGAAGTATGTTGACAATCTTTGGTAACAATTCATGTGGAAGCTATTATATAAGTAAGAACTATCAGATAAGTCGAAATCAGAATCAAACCTGAAGAGACCTAGAAGAAGTCAAAACAGAGGAAATTAGAAAAAGACTTGTGACACCTTGCAGAAGGCAATAAGAATGCAGACGGAAGCGTGGACTATATTAGATGGAGGGAGATGATTACAGAATTCCAAAAGAAGAGCATGCATTCATGCATGAAGCAAGGATTAGGAGGGAGCTAATCCAAAATATTATGATCCATTGAGGATTATGAAGTATCTATCCATGTTCCCATTGAAAGTAGCAGCCATGAAAAGCAGCACATGTTCAGTTTGACTTTAGAAGAAGTCTTCTTCGAAAAGAAGACTTAAAGTTTCCTTTGTTATCCATCTACATCCATGATCCTATGATGAAAGGAAGAAGTTGGAATCTTCAGGGCATAGAATTTATAGAAGACTCCATGGACCCAAGAGCTAAAGAGAAACATGAGGAAGAACATGAAGATTCCAAGAAAGAAAGAAAAAACCAGAACTACCAGTTATTATACCAAGAATCACAAAAGACTATCAGCTTGGTTTGAACTCACTAAGAAGCAATCGAACAAAAGAAATGGAAGTTATGATAAAGAATGGTGTGAAAAAGACTTATGAATATAAGCATTGCAAGATTCAGAGGTTCTTCCAGAAGGAGGGAGAAGACTATGACAACAACTTGTTCCAGATATACCTCTTGTAGTATCCATGGATTGGAATTTACATGTAAAAGATTATTCTTCCCAATAAAGAAAGTGAGAAAGAAGCTTATACTAGAAAGAGACCCATGTATGCAGATATAAGAAGACCTTGTATGGATTCAAACAACTTGATACAGAGTATCTCATATACAACAGAAGCGTGGTGAAAACTTTCTATGACAGAGATAGTGTATCAGAATAATTACTCAGAAGTATGGGATGATGGATTGTTAATCCATGGCAAACTCTCATGATGACATAAGAAGTGCTACTTGGATATGTTTCAGTTTGAGCCTTGCCACAATGTCATGAGCTAGCAGGAAACAAAAGTGTTGAATTCAACCATGATATATTGTAATGATCAGAGTTGTATGAAGCCTTAAGAGAAAACCAATGTTCCATGACAGACCGAAGTACATTGAGATCAAGCATTACATTCTCCATGATGAAGTCCAGAAAAGAGAAGTGTTTCTCTAATATATCTCCACAGATGAGAAAATAGCAGATATTTTGGTAAATCCTATGTCCAAGATGAAAATGTTTTTGTACTTAAGAAACAAGTTGGGGTTCGTGGAGACAACTTCATTATTGGAAAAGGAAAATATTACTCCCAGGTTGGGAGGGAGCACTGATGTGTTATTGATTTATCAACAGTCATTTTTCAGTTCAAAAAATGGTCCAGGATGAGCAGTTCCTTTCCAATTTGGAAAGTGGTTTGAGATTTCTAACGGACAGGTATTTTCCAGTTCGGAAAATGGTCGAGATTGGACAGTCATTTTCTTAATGAAAATGGTTCGATAGATTGTTGATGTACCATAGACAACAATTTCCCTTATGGACGGTGTGGGGGAATGGTCTAGGACATTCATTCTTCTTGGAAGTCACTCTCAGTAGTGGTCAATTAGAATAGTCCGCCTCGTCGGGCAGTCATTCTTTCGAAGTTCACAGTTGTCAGCAGTTTCGAAGAATGGTTCGTTTTGAAGGTTGGTGTAGGACAATCATTTCTATTAGGAAATGGTCCGGACAATCATTCCCTAGGGCATACTCATTCTATCCAGGTTTCACTATGTTTAGTGCCGAAGAAATGGCCCACTTAGGTGAATGATCAAGGTTCAACAATCAGGGACATGCATTCCCTAGGGCAGACTCATTCTATCTAGGTTGCACTATGTTTAGTGTCGGAGGAATGGCCCAGTTAGGTGAATGGTCCAGGCTCAGAAATCAGGGATAGTTATTCTTCTATGCTTGAGAAGATAACCCATGGTTGATGTTTTACTTTCTGAGGGCAGATGCTCTTCCATATCTCACGGATGTGAGTGGAAGAATGGCCCAGATGACTCAATTTATATCATGATATTGTTTTTTTGTGCAGGTTGATATCAAGTGATGTGATTGCTATGAAGACTGTATGTCTCTGGACAATAGATGTATGTTATTGTGGTGGATGTGTTGTAACATTCCCAACCACCCACAAGTCGGGGCATGCTACCTACAAGCCCGCACTTGGACTTCGTACTCTTACTGATACCTTCTTTAATTAATAAGAATGCATAAGATACAAGATTTAGCGGCATGCACAACAATATCCAACAAACATGCATAATCTAAGATTTAGTTAAATGATAATTAAAATACACAGCGGAATGCATTCATACACAAATAATAATATCACAACAAAGAGAACTTATCTTTATAAAAAGGCGACACCAATTGGCTGCAGACCAAGGACGTTCCACCCAACCATAGATACCACTGCTCCAAATCTCAACAACAGTGTCACCCCCGAGCCAGGGCTATGAATCCACAAGGACGGTTCCAGAGTGTACTTGGGTTCCCAAATCAGTCATCTCTCAATCTATCACGGGTTTCCCAACACCCACAACAATCCAAGTACCCAACTCTCTTCTACCCAGCATGTACCACCCAAGAGAATGGACCTCCACCCTTCTCTACCACGTAGTCCCTCAGGCAGTCCTTCTCCTTTTTCCAGGTCCTCCAACATAGCTAGTCCAGAATCTCAATGCTGGAACTCTCATGATTCACAGTTGTGAGCAAAACATGGCACAGTTCAACGCATCTCAGACATGCAGGCCCCAATTCATGGTTGGATTGCACCATCGACCATTACAACCAACTATCCCATGGCTAATTCTCAGCAGTTCCTTTCCCTTTTCCAAGCCAAGACGCAGGTGAGGATGGATCAATGGATGGGTAAGTGAGTGCATGAAAGTGCGTGAGTGAAATGAATGATACGAAATGCAGGAGTGAAGGAGCGGACGATCCAACGACCAACCCCACAATCAAACCAGGGATGGGTTTAAGTATTTTCGTGGGGAATCAAGAACCTCTTGGCCTTCCCCAAGAAGCTCATGTAATAGGTCCCCTCCCTTAGGCAAAAAGGGTAATTAACATAGAATAAACACTTATCCCCTCAAGCCCCCTCTCTTGTGGAATCATAGCCCCCTATAACTCTAGTCCTTGTCCGTCTAGCAGCCAGCCATGTATTTATTATTAATAATGACAAAAAAACATTACATGTCTTGGGCACACTAGCCTTTTAATAATTATTTGGGTGCCCTGGCCTCTCAACATTGTAACAATACATTATTTAAAATGGGGGTTCAAAACTTGGGGTGTTACATCCCCTCCCCCTTATTATGGCACTGTCCTTAGTGCATATATAAAATAGAGATCAAAATCTCAAATTTATTCAAAAAGTTGTGGGTACTCTGCCCGCATGGCATCTTCATGCTCCCAGGTAGTATCTTCAGGACCGTAGCAGGTCCACTGAACTTTTACCAGCTCTATAACTCGATTTCGGAGCATTTTGACTTTTCTGTCCAATACCCGCACTGGTTGAACCTGAAAATATCCCTCCGTCTCTACCTTAATCAAATGCCAATCAATAACATGGTTAGGGTCATGTACATATTTCTTTAGTAAATATACATGAAATACATTATGCACATTCATGGAAGCAGGCAATGCAAGCATGTATGCAACTGGCCCTATTCTGTCCAATATTTCAAATGGACCACAGAATCTGGCTGCCAACTTTGTACAACTACCCAATTTCAATGAGCTTTTCTTGGGCTTCACTTTCAAAATTACATGCTCCCCTACTTAAATTCTCTAGTTGTCATGTTCTTGTCTGCATACAATTTTTGTCTATCCTAAGTTGCCTTTAAATTATGCTTGATCTTAACCACCTGGTCTTCCATGTCCTTGAACAACTCCGGCCCAAGTACCACTCTATCTATTGGGTTCCAGCTTACTGGAGTATCGCATTTTCTACCATGCAAGGCTTCAAATGGGATCATTCTTAATGAATCTTGATACCCATTATTATATGCAAACTCAACCAAGTGTAAGTAATCTTCCCACTTAGATGGCTTATCCATCACATACATTCTCAGCATGTCTTCAATTATTCGATTGACCCTCTCTGTTTTCCCATMTGTCTGGGGATGATATGTTGTGCTAAAKTTTAGATGTGTGCCAAATCCTTTAAACAATCCCCTCCAGAAATTGTAGGTAAACTTCATATCTCTGTCTGAGACGATTGTCCTAGGTATCCCATGCAACCTAGCAATTTCCTTCATGAAAAGTTTTGCAATATTGATCGCTATATGCGTTGTCTTCACAGGCACAAAATGAGCAGCCTTTGTTAATTTGTCAACCACCACCATGATTGAATCATGTTGCTTATTCATTCTGGGTAATCCTGTGATGAAATCCATGGTGATCACTTCCCATTTCTTCTCTGGGATTGGCAATGGCTGTAGAAAACCCGTTGGGTGCCTATGCTCAGCCTTCACCTTCTGATATTCCATACATCGAGCGATGTAATCAACAACATCCTTCTTCATTCCCGGCCAAAAGAACTGGCTTCTTACTGTTGTAATTGTTTTCTGGTAACCAGGATGTCCAACATAAGGAACATCATGCATTTCCTTCAGTACCAAATTCCTCAGTTCTCTGGAGCTAGGAACATAGATTCTATTTTTATGCATGAGTAATATGTCTTCCCTTATCTCATACTCCTTTATTTTCTGTTGTACATTTCCTTGTTGTAAGTTTTCCTTTACCTGTAGGTAATGCTGATCTGTAACAAGACCATCTAAAATTTTTCTCTTCAAGTTTGACTGATGCATACTGACAACAGTAGGATGCATGAGATGCACTCTTCTACTAAGCGCATCGACAACTTATTCTCCTTTCCTTTGATATGCTTGACATCGAAGTCATATTCACTTAAAAATTCCAGCCATCTTGTTTGCCTGGCATTCAAGGTCGGTTGTTCAAAAAGATACTTCAGGCCAATGTGGCTTGTCCTTAATTCGAATTTCTTCCCCATGAGATAATGCCTCCACATCCTCAAGGCATGAACAATGGCAGCAAGTTCCAAGTCATGTGTGGCATAGTTCCTCTCATGTTCCTTAAGCTTTCTAGACTCATATCCAATGACATGTCCATTTTTTGTGAGGAATCCCCCAAGTCCTTTCTTACATGCGTCTGTACATACCACAAAACTTTCATTTGGGTCAACAATCTTTAACATGGGTGCACTAGTAAATAATTCCTTCAACTAATTAAAATTCTTTTCACACTTGAGTGTCCATTCAAATTTAGTTCCCTTCTTTTGCAAAGAAGTGATGGGATGAGAAATCTTAGAGAACCCTACTATGAACCTTTTGTAGTAGCCAGCTAATCCCATAAAAGATCTGACATCTGACACATTTATGGGTGTTGGCCATTCTCTAATGGCTTTGATCTTCTCTAGATCTACTATTATGCCCTGCTCTGAAATAATGTGTCCCACAAGTAATGGAATTGCTTTTGATAAAAATAACACTTACTCAACTTGGCATACAATTGATGTTCTCTCAGCACTTGCAATACCAGTCTTAAGTGATGTTCATGCTCCTCTTCTAACTTAGAATATATAAGTATGTCATCCAAGAATACTATGACAAACTTATCCAAATAATTTTTGAATATTCCATTCATTAAGCACATGAAGACAATTGGTGCATTGATCAGTCCAAATGGCACCACTACAAATTCATAACTCCCATACTTGGTCCTAAAGATTGTCTTATGAATGTCTTCTTCCTTGATTCTTACCTGATGGTATCCTGCCCTCAGGTCAATCTTTGAAAATATCTTCGCTCCTCTTAGCTGATCAAAGAGGTCATCAATTTGGGGTAGAGGATACTTGTTCTTTATAGTGTAATTGTTCAGTTGTCGAAAGTCAATACACAACCTCAAGGTTCCATCCTTCTTTTTGACAAAAAGTATTGGTGCTCCCCAAGGTGAAACACTTGGATGTATGTACCCTTTCTTCAACAATTCCTCCAACTGCAGTTGTAATTCTTTTAACTATGGTGTGCTCATTCTGTATGGTGTTTTTGACACTGGGGCAACTCTTGGCACTAAAACAATTGAGAAATTTATCTCCGTCCTCGGTGGCAATCCTGGTATTTCTTGGAATACATCTTCAAATTCCTGTAGCACCGAGAAATATTCAAGGCTTGGCCCTTTTTTATTATCTGGCTCTTCCACATGAGCTTCATATAGTTGATATCCTTTCCTAAAACATCTTTTCAACTGTAAGGCTGGAATCTACCTTATAGAGATGGGTCTTGGAACTCCTTTCACAGTGCTCCGTTTTCCATTTCCATCAAGACATGTAATTGTCTTGTTATGACAATCCAGGACAACATGATGCTTTTCCAACCAATCCATTCCAATCAAAATATCATAAGACCCCAATGGTATGATATTTAGATCAATACGAGTATTCACACCATTAAGACTTATGGAACAACTTCTGACCATATCATGGATTCTTCTTCTGGTTCTAGTGGCTAACTGAACCAAACTTGCTTTTCCAAGTTTACTTTTCTCCGAATGTAATCTATCCACTATCTTAGGATCAATGTAACAATGACTTGCTCCTGAATCAATCAAAATAGCAACATGTTGATTTATGATCTTACTTTCCACCTCGATCATATTGGATTGGTACTCTGCTTGTCGATCATTTAAACTTGCATAGATTATTCCCATATCTTCGACTGTTGTAGATTCTTGGATGTTGTGCACAGTCTTCACTCTGTCCTTTCTGTGTGGGCAATTCTTGTACAGGTGATCTTCCTTGCATCCCCAACATTGGATTGGTGGTCTTCCCCTTTTCCCCAAGGAGTATTCCTTCTTGAAATCTCCCTTATCATATTGATCTTGATGATTTCTATTAGGCTTATTCCTATTGAAGGAAGGTTTGAATCCTTTCCTCCTCTGATCGGACTTCGCATTTTTCTTGTCCTTCCAAGATTTTTGCAGAGATTCTCTTCTCTGGCCTTGCTCATACAGGTATTTAGCCTTCTTGATGGATTCAATCAAGATCTTGGGTTCATCATACTTGATCTTTTCCTTATAAAAGGTTGGCAGTCCACTTAGAAATCTTTGTATTTTCACTTTCTCATCACCAATGAACTTGACATACTTTAACAATCCTAAGAACTTCTTCTCGTACTCTACCATAGTCATGCTTCCCAACCTGAGTTCAAAGAACTCCTGCATTTTCTTGTCATAGAAATGCTATGAGAGGTACTCCTTCTAGAAGTACTTCTTGAACTGCTTCCAAGTGATCCTACTTTCATTAACATGTTCCACTTGCTTCAGTTGGTCCCACCACATTGCATCTTTTCTGTGTAAATGGTAGGTGGAAATCTTGGCTTCCAAGTTGGACGAATAGTTATGCAACTGAAATATCTCTTGAGCCCAAGCAACCATGCTTCGACATCATCTTCCCTTTCTCTTTCACCCTCAAAGGAAGGTGGCTTGAGCTTCCTTAGATCTCCTTGCAAACTGTCTACCTCTTGTTTCCTTTTTTGGTGTCTGACAGGAGACACCTCTAGATTGCTTACGGGATCATCCGATGCATAAAAATTTCTTTCTGAGTAAGGAGGTGGGTGGTCTCCATGAGCTCTGCTAGCACTTCTGGAATAACCAACTCTTCCATGATCATCCCTTCTTTCATGGCACCTACCTTCTTCCTCTTGTCTTGAGTTTGATCCCTTCTTCGTTTGTCTCTGCAACTGATTTAAGCTTTGCAACACTCAAGCATTTATCTAAATTTTATCCTCATTAGTCTCTCGTTGTCTGCTTTGTAGCTATGCACTTCCATCTTCAGGCTTCTTATCGTTTCTATTAAAGTTTCTTGTTCTCCTTTTCCCTTGCGTCCATTGGACTCTGTCTCTGCATTACCAACTCTGGTATTCTGGCCTTCAACCTCCTTATCATGACTGGAGGCTCCATCGCCTTCTTCCATTTCCTCAATACGCATCCCGAGTTGATGTGTTTAAACCCCTTAATTCTGCAAAATGTGCAAGCAACCATTTTGTTAGAATTATGCATATGATAAACAAAATTGCCAAACCATGCTACAAGTCTCTTTTTTTTTTTTTTCATGGAGATCATATCCCCATTCTCCGAAAATAATAGTGTCCTATTATCCTTGGCTGACACAGAGTTTTATCCTACGTAGGCGCTTCCTTCAAACCACCTTCCCAGGTGACCATGACTAGAAATCACGGCTAAATCCTTCCTTATCACTTTTATGTCTCGAAGACCACCAATTTGACCCTTATCCCTCCTTCCCCCAGCTCTCAATCTGCATATAACCACGACCATGACCCTGCGCTTGTCCAGAGCTTCGGGACTTCGGAAGTTTCAACCAGGACCAGATCAATGGTCCTCGTCCTCTTTCACGATCAACGATCGAGATCCACTTCGGGACTCCGCGCTTCAGGAGTATCAACTTTCCTCTCTTGCCTCCTCCCAAAATGCTTTTACCTAGAGTTCATGATCCGTCGACGGGTGTCCTCCCATAGATCAACGACTGTGAATAGCTTTGGCTCTTCGGGCTTCGGAAGTTTCAAAGCTTTCCTCTTGCACTTTCTCCCGGAGTGCTTTCACCTGAAGTCGACGATCCTTTGACATGTGTCTTCTGCAATCAACGGTCGATATGTACTCCGACCTTCGGGACTTTTCGACCCAACGCAACCTGTCACATCTTTCCCCACTGGAGTGCCCAGTCTCCGGGCTGCACGATCCGTCACCACGTGGTGAAATACTGGAAGCGAACATGTGGTCCAATCAGGCGGGTGACACGTGTCATGTCCTAGCTGACATGTCAATCATCCAAATGCTCAAAACTTACTGACACATGGTGCACATCCCATGTGTCCACGTCATCCCCGACGACGTCCGCAAGCCACATCACTTCGAAAATTCTGGGGTCCACATCACCTCCTAGTGATGTTATCGTGCCCCACCCCTTCGGCTCTTCGGGCTTCGGGACTTCGGGAGTTTCCACACTGGCACACTTCCAATTCTCCCAAACTCTGATTTCTCGAACCGGCCAAACTGCCACCATGTGTCTCCCTTATCAGACTACCCATATTAACCTTGGACTTTGGGACTTTGGAAGTTACCGCTACAAGGATCAACGAATGCCATTCCTTTAGGCGTTCGGACTTCGGAAAACTCAAACCTCAACTTTTTCTGAAATGTTTTTATCCGAAGCTCGCTATCTACTTACGCGTGTCTCCTATGGATCGACGACTATGATTTCTTCGGGTCTTCGGATTTCAGAAATATCAACTTTCAACCTTCGCTTTTCCCCGAAGTGAGCGGATTTCTGTCGCGTGTCCTCCTGGATCGGACGACTGAGATTCACTTCGGCTCTTCGGGCTTTGGAAATCTGAATTCTCAACTTCTCCTCGCTCGCTCTTTTCCGGAGTACTTTCACCCAGAGCACACAATCGGTTGACGCGTGTACTCCTATGGGTCGACGGTCTCCAACTACTTCGACCATTCAGAGTTTCGATGATCGAGCACTATTAAGTCACATCACTTCATGTCGTTCAATTTGTGGGGGCACGCATCGATGGTTTGGAGTAACCCGCTTTTTGCCCCGCAATTCTCCTAATGCTGACACGTAACCCCTTGGTGAAACCATGGTTTGGATTGCAGGACTGCCTTGGGAAATTATCTCCCATGCAAATTGGTTCCCCGCAATGCCTCCTATCCGTTAATCTCACTCTCCAATGGGATATGACGGTTGTGACCTTATCCCTTACTTCCTTTTCATCGGATGACCCTTGTTCACCTGTCCTCCGATCCAACGATCCCGGATCTCTCCTTATCCTACAGTGGCAATCGCTCCCAAATTTGAAGGGGGAGGGTCACGATCCTTCGAACCCCTTACAACAAATCTATGACAATCTAACTCCTGCGTAGATTCTGCAATGCCATTCCTCCTGAGCTTTTCAACTCCACAGTCATAGTTCGATCTGTAACCATGAGACTTTGACCAACAGACTCGGCCCATATCGGCTCGGTGTTTCAACCAGAAGCTCTGATACCAAACTCTAACATCCCCAGCCACCCACAGGCTGGGGCATGCTACCTACAAGCCCACCCTTGGACTTCGTACTCTTACTGATACCTTCTTTAATTAATAAGAACACATAAGATACAAGATTAAGCGACATACACAACAATATCCAGCAAGCATGCATAATCTAAGATTTAATTAAAATACACAATGGAATACATTCATACACAGATAATAATATCACAACATAAAGCACTTATCTTTATAAAAAGGTGACACCAACTGGCTACAGACCAAGGACGTTCCACCCAACCATAGACACCAATGCTCCAAATCTCAATAGCAGTGTCACCCCTGAGCCAGAGCTATGAATCCACAAGGACGGTTCTAGAGTGTACTTGGGTTCCCAAACCAGTCATCTCTAAATCTCTCACAGGTTTCCCAGCACCCACAACAATCCAAGTACCCATCTCTCTTCTACCCAACATGTATTGCCCAAGAGAATGGAGCTCCACCCTTCTCTGCCACGTAGTCCCTTAGGTAGTCATTCTCCTTTTTCCAGAGCCTCCAGCACAGCTAGTCCAAAATATCAATGCTGGAACTCTCAGGACTCACAGTTGTGAGAAAAACAGGGCACAAGCCAATGCATCTCAGACATGTAGGCCCCAAGTCATGGCTGGATTGCACCAATGACCATTACAACCAATTATCTCGTGGCTATTTCTCAACGGTTCCTTTCCCTTTTCCAAGCCAAGACACAAGTGAGGATGGATCAATGGATGGGTAAGTGAGTGCATGAAAGTGCGTGAGGGAAATGAATGATATGAAATGCAGTAGTGAAGGAGCGGAGGAGCCAGCGACCAACCCCACAATCAGACCAAGGATGGGTTTAAGTATTTTCGTGGGGAATCAAGAACCTCCTGGCCTTCCCCAAGAATCTCATGTGACCGGTCCCCTCCCTTAGGCAAAAAGGGCAATTAACATAGAATAAACACTTAGCCCCTCAAGCCCCCTCTCTTGTGGAATCATAACCCCCTATAAGTCTAGTCCTTGTTCGTCTAGCAACCAACCATGTATTTATTATTAATAATGATAAAAAAAACATTACATGTCTTGGGCACACTGGCCTTTTAATAATTGTTTGGGTACCCTGGCCTCTTAGCATTGTAACAATACATTATTTAAAATGGGGGTTCAAAACTCGGGGTGTTACATGTGTTCCACTGGTTGTGACTATGTGTCACTGATTAAGTAGTCGTGTGCTACTTGGTGTGGTAGTGTACCACTGGATTGTAGTTGTGTACTACTATGGATAGACACAATTGTGTTCTATTGAATGGCATTGTTTTGATTTCCATGTAGACTATCAATAGTGTTGAAAATGATTATCAGCTAGATGGATAGTCAGTGTGCTTGTGGACAGACATTCTCCGGGCAGAAAATGGTCCAGATAGAATAGATTGTTGGTGGACAAGTATTCTCTCTGTGGAGAATGGTCCAGGTTGACAGTTTGTCGACATGTCATGGACTAGTATTTTCCTAAGGCACAGATTGTGGCCCGATTAGGAAAATTGTTCAAAACTGATATTTTCTAAGGCATATCGGTTGAGACGAATCTCTATGGTACATATTACTCTATTAGAAAATAGTCCTAGATTGGTATTCCTATAGGAATGGTCTCTGTAGTCCATGGCATAGCTTTTAGCATATGTTGGGACAATAATTCTTCTAGGACGTATGTTCGGATTAGAAGAATGGTCCTTGTATCACTATGTGGAGTGAGTGACTTATTCAACATCATGCCTAATTACTTAGATGGAGTATGGCTTCGAGAGATGATGCAGTTGATTTTATTAGATGATAGTGATGATGGTACGCGTGATCTAATCACGAGATAATATGTATGGCTATGATGATGATATTGGTTGAATGGTATGTTTGTGCTCAAGATCATTGCCTTCAATACCTCCCTAGCTAGGAGGGAGTGTTGATATTATGGTAGTTGCGGGAGGTATTTACCTCCATGTGTAACCCTGACAAGAATAGAATATTCCCGGAAGCAAGAAGAAACCCTAAAGTAGTGAACATAACCCTATAAGACAAGTCGACTCAAGGAAATATTTAATATCAATACTGGAAAAACAATATAAATACTGGAAGCCAGATCTCATTTGGTACACACGGCTCACAACTACAGAAATGTAAAAGTGCGCACTACAGAAACTGGGTAAGTGCGCAAGTTTGGAGAATAGTTGCAGCTACTACAATCTATATTCTCGGTTTAGGCTTGGAATTTCTATTGGTTATGGTTTGGACTTTCTACCCTGTATGCTTGCTCTGGAGAGAGGTACGCCACATTGGTTGGCTATTAGGCCTAGGGTTTTCTTCCAGAATCATTCTCTATCAAGGTTAAGATGCTCGAGGGTGGCTTAGGCCTATGGTTGGGTGACAATATTGCTATATTGTCTATGGTTAAACGAGCAGATCTATTATTTCTAACAGACGTGTCAATAACATATTTTTTTGTGTTTGAGTTTTTTGGAAATAAACTATGTATGAGATTTATGAAACATCCAACGTTTCAAGTGGACACTCCACTTATTATGAGAGAATTAAAATAAAAAAAAATAAAAAATGAACACATTAACTTAAGTAAAACAAAAATGTATATACATATATTTCGAGAATGACAATATATGTGTAAGTCAAAAAAATTCTATATACAAATTTTGAATACAAAAATAAATAAATAAATTTAAACTATTTTGTTTTTATTGCAGAATGATATTTTAATATAGGCAGGTAACACATCTCATCTGGTGATAAGAGAAAATTGCTTCTTGTAGAATCAAAGCTATAAAGTGTGTGAATTAAAATTATTCGTGTACAAAGTTTAAGTACTTAAATATTTCAAAATTAAAAGTAATGAGACTAATTTATTTTTATTTTTATTTTAGATTGAACATTTATTGTGTGTAAATAACACATCTCATCATGAAAATAAAACCATGTTGCTTTCAGTTGAATAAAATTATATATTTAAGTTTTTAATAATGATATTTTCATTTTTTAAAGTCAGGAGTTTATTATTAATTTTAAATATGCGTGATAGCATGCTTTGCAATTGATGAGCCTTGCTTTCGAACATAAACTCGCTTTCACTCTGAAATAAATCAATGCAAGTAGTCTAATGGAAGTATTTGACCTTGGCCATGGATCCCAGATCTAGAGGGGAACATCCCCTCCCCCTCCAGATCCTAAGGTGCTTTCTTTTCACAACTTAGTTTCTATGATGGGGAAGGCTCTGAAACCCTAGTTGATGCGTCGGGTTATCCGCCCCCTGCCATCAGAGACCATTTGCAACATAACATTTCTTGATTTGTGCGTAATTGGAATCACAGATGCCATAATGCTTCTTCCACATTGCTACATTTTCTTTCTTTTTTATTTGATCACGCCACAACCACTCAGTTTGTGCTTCCGCTCTCATGTATCCATGTTTTCTTCCCTGTAGCACCACAAACAGATGCTATAGAATCATCGATCTGTACTAACCAGTTTGCAACATATTCACTTGCTACAACTCGTCTCTTTTTGCAACTCGTCCTCTCATGTTGTAACATGTTTCCTATTGCAGCCTTCTCTCTCACTGCAACATGTCTGCTCTTCTACAACATGCCTCCTATGGAAAACTGCTTATGTTGTAACACATCTTCTACGGTGAAATGTCTTATGCTGCAACTAATCTCCTACTATGATATGCTTCTGCTGCAATACACATCCCTTGGTTGCAACACGTCTCTTGTTACATAACACCTCTATTGTGACAAATACTTTGCCACAACTCACATCATGTTGCTGCAACATGATTCCTATTATCATACACTTATGTTGCAACATGTATTAGTTGTGACACAACTTTGTTGTAACATGCTTCATGGTGTAGCCTCATGCTGCAACACATTCTTTTCGATGTGCTTGTTGCTGCAACATGCCCAAGCTCCAACACATATGTTGATGCAACACATCTACACCTGTAGCTACAACACATCTTTGGCCACATGTCTTTGGTTGCAATATGCTTTTACAAACACGCCTCTATTGTCACACATATTTTGTTGCAATCCTCCTATTACAACACACCTATGTGACAATACGTCCTATGTGTTCATTGTGGAGCCTGATTATCTTCTTGATTCAGAGGTCTTTGTTTCAGCCGTGTTTATACCACATGAAGAATTTACACCCCGGAAGAATGTACATTCCTCCATGTAGGGGAATGCCGAGGGGGTTACCCCCCTTGCGAGGTCCGGGGGCAAGTGGGCCCCCGGAGGAAAAAATTATTTGTAAATGTATATTTTAATTTCATTGTAAATCTAGACCGTTCATTATAAGGTCGCAGATCTGACGGTAGAAGTTATGTTAGGGATTTTTTCCCTAGAAGGAAACCCTCTTTTATGAGGGAAACGTATTGCGTCTATGTATCATTGCGAATATTGTATTCTGAGTGAGGAGACTGTGAGAGAAATAAGAGGAAGTTACAACGAGTGTGTTGTAGGTTGTATCCCTTCATTTGCTGGATAATAATAAAGGAAGGACCTGGAAATTTCTATAGTGGACGTATCCCACACTAGGTGAACCACGTATATCTGTGTCTCTATTGTATTGTGTATCTTCTGTGTTTTATTTCCGCATTTGTTTTATTTTATTGCTCTGTGATCCTATTTTTCTAACAACTGGTATCAGAGCAAAAGGTAACTTGCATGAAAAGAGGGTTCCTGGTTCGAGTGGGAGCAATGGCGGAATATGGAAAGTTTAGGGTCGAGAAATTTAACGGCCAAAACTACCAGTTATGGAAGATGTAGATGGAAGATTATTTATATCAGAAGGATCTATTCCTACCATTGGGTGGAATAGCAAAGAAGTCGATGACCATGAAGGACGAAGAATGAGAGATTCTTGACAGAAAGGCTCTAGAAACGTTACGATTGAACTTGACAGCATTGGTGGCCTTCAATATTTCAAAAGAAAAGACAACGAAGGAGTTGATGGACGCATTGGCTAAACTGTATGAAAAATCCTCAGCATCCAATAAGGTATTTCTAATGAAGAGATTATTTAATATGAAGATGTCAGAAGGTGGGTCTGTTGCAGATCATTTAAATGAATTTAATATTGTTACTAATCAACTAAGTTATGCAAAAGTGGAATTTGATGATGAGGTCAGGGCTATTCTAATCTTGTGCTCATTGTTAGAAAGTTGGAACGACATGGCCATGGTTGTAAGTAACTCTGTCTTTGGTTCAAACACTTTAAAATTTGATGATGTTGTTGGTGTTATCCTTAGCGAGGAAATGCGATAGAAAAGCACAGGTGAGACATTAGGTAATGCGTTAAACATGGATAATAGAGGAAGACAAAATGATAGAGGAAAGGGATCAGGGAACCGCGAGAATTCTAGAAAGGGAAGATCCAAATCCACACTCAGAAAGATAAAGTGCTAGAATTGTGGGAAGAAAGGACATCTGAAGAAAGACTGCAAAGCTCCAAAGAAACAAAGAGATGGACAACAAGAGAAAAATCAGGAAGCAATTGTAACAGGTGATGTGTTACAAGATGCTTTGATTCTTTTTGTAGATAATATTTATGAGTCATGGGTAGTAGATTCATGAGCTTCATTTCATGCCACACCCCATAGGAAACATTTTCTAGATTATGTTCAAGGTGATTTTGGACAGGTTCATTTGGGTGATGATGCACCATGCAAAATTGTTGGAATGGGAAAGGTAAAAATAAATCCAAGGAATGGAAACCAATGGTTGTTGAAAGAGGTAAGACATGTTCCAGATCTAGGGAAAAATCTAATTTCAACAGGGCAGTTGGCAAGTGAAGGTTCTATATCCATATTTACAGATAAGGTGTGGAAGGTCACCAAAGGATCATTGGTGATAGCAAAAGGAGAGAAGGTAGGTACACTATATTTATGTACTGGTAATACTGACTCTTCTATCTCTTTAGCTTCTACATAAGTGGATACAATACTGTGGCATCATAGGCTTGGACACGTGAGTGAGAAGGGGATGCAAATACTTCACAAAAGAAATTTGTTGCCAAATCTTAAACAAATTGATTTGGATTTCTGTGAGCATTGTGTTTATTAAAAATAGAAGAGTGTCAGATTTCTGAGAGTCAGAAAAGAAAAGAAGAGTGAAAGGTTAGAGCTTGTGCATACAGATGTATGGGGACCAACTCAAGTATAATCTCTTGGTGGCTCTCGTTATTATGTTACTTTTATTGACGACGCAACTAGAAAAACTTAGGTTTATTGCATTCGACAAAAATATGATGTTTTTGATACTTTTAAGAAATGGAAATCTTTGGTTGAGAATGAGATAGGAAAAAGGTTGAAAAGTGCCTAAGATCAGATAATGAAGGTGAATATTGCAGCAAGGAGTTTGATGATTATTGTTAATACCATGGGATTCGTAGAGAGAATACAGTTCTAGGAACACCATAAGAAAATGGTGTTTCAGAAAGGATGAAAATGACAATCATGGAGCGTGCCAAGAGTATGAGATTGCAAGTTGGTTTGCCCTTACATTTCTAGGTAGATGTTGTTGTTTACTTAATAAACAGAGGACCTTCAAGCTCTTTGGATGGTGGAATTCCATAGGAGGCATGGACAAGTAAAAAGGTAAACTATTCTTTTTTGAAGACTTTCAGTTGTGAAACATTTGTCCATATTGATAAAGAAAATAGAACAAAGCTTGAGGCAAAATCCAAGAAGTGTACCTTTATTGGATATAGTGTTAATGATTTTGGTTATCACTTATGGTATTATGAAAATCACAAAATCATTAGGAGTAGAAATGTCATATTCAATGAGAAGGTCATGTACCAAGAACAATTGCAAGGAAAGATACAATAAAAAGAAAAACCAAAATACACAGTGCTTGATGAGATTATTGAAAAATAGATTCCAAAGGTACCAAAAAATCAAAATGTACAACAACAATAGCAACAGGTACCTCAAACTCCTGCAAGTGTTGTTAGAATATCTACCAGGTTAAGTAGACCCCCTGAACAATACTCTCCTTCATTGTATTATTTATAGTTGACTGATTCTGGTGAACCAAAATGTTATGAAGAGGCAATGTAGGTAGACACTAAAAATAAGTGGGAGCAAGGAATGAAAGAGGAAAGGGATTCCATGGTAAATAACAAAACTTGGGATTTGGTTCAATTGCCTGCAGAAAAAAGAACATTACAAAATAAATGGGTTTACAAGTTGAAGGAAGAAGATGGAGGAAAAAAGCGGTACAAGGCTAGACTTGTTGTAAAGGGGTTTGCACAAAAGAAAGGTATATATTTTGATGAACTATTTTCTCCTGTTGTTAAAATGACTTCAATTAGGACTATTTTAAGTCTTGTGGCAGTAGAAGATTTTCATATTGAATAGTTAGATGTAAAAACAACTTTTATCCATGGGGATTTAGAGGAAGAGATTTATATGCAACAACCATAGGGGTATGAGGTCAAAGGAAAGGAGAATTTGGTATGCAGGTTGAAGAAGAGCTTGTATGGCCTAAAACAAGATCCAAGGCAATGGTATTTGAAGTTTGACAGGTTTATGAAAGAACAAGGTTATAGTAGATGTCATTCGGATCACTATGTTTATTTTAAAAGGCTAGAAAATGGAAGCTATATTATCTTGCTATTGTATGTAGATGACATGCTTGTTGCAGAGTCTAATATGCAGGATATAAATGTTCTCAAGAAGAAATTAGCTAATTCATTTGCGATGAATGAAAATCCTTGATATGAGAATAAGAAGAGACAGGAAAAATCGCAAATTGACATTGTTATAGGGTGAGTACATAGAGAAGGTGTTGGAGAGGTTTATAATCTAGAATGAAAAACCAGTTAGTACACCTTTGGCCAACCATTTCAAATTAACTAAGAAAATGTATCCCAAGACACATGAGGAGATAGAATACATGTCCAGGGTCTCTTATTCATCAACAATTGGCATCTTGATGTATGCGATAGTTTGCTCAAGACCAGATATTGCACATGTAGTCGGAGTTGTGAGCAGGTATATGAACAATATAGGTAAAGAACATTGGGAGGTAGTAAAGTGGATTCTCAGGTATTTGAGAGGTACTACTACTCATGCATTATGTTTTGGAGGTTCAGACAATATTATACAGAGATACGTTGCTTTAGATATGGCAGATGATAAAGATAGCAGGAGGAGCACCACAATGTATGTTTTTACTATAAGAGGAACAACAATAAGTTGGATTTCGAAACTGCAAAAGGTTGTTTCACTTTCAACAACAGAAGCAGAGTATGTTGTTGCTACAGAGGCTAGTAAAGAAATGATTCGGTTACAGATGTTTATGGAGGAACTGGGAAAGAAGCATGAGAATAATAGGTTGTACTGTGACAGTGAGAGTGCCATTCATCCTGCAAATAAATAAACCTTCCATTTGAAGACTACATATATACAACTCATGTACCATTTCATACGATCCTTCTTTGAAGATGGACATTTGAAGTTGGAAAAAATACACACTAGTCAGAATCCTGCAGACATGTTAACAAAGGGAGTAACCAGGGAGAAACAAAGTTCTTGCTCAGTTTCAGTTGGTCTTCAAACATGAAGGTGAATATGAGAAATTTTCCAGGTCCAAGAAGGATCATAGTCCAGTAAATACAACAACATTGGAGTTGTTGAGATCAGTCTCCAAGTGGGATATTATTGGTTTTGGAGCCTGATTATCTTCCTGATTCAAAGGTCTTTGTTTCATCCATGTTTATAACCCATGAATACTTTACACCCCAAAATAATGTACACTCCTCCATGTAGGGAGGGGGGTTACCCCCCCTACGGGGTTCGGGGACAAGTGGGTCCCCTGCAAGGTTTGGGGGCAAAGCCCCCGAAGGAAAATTTTCTTTGTAAATGTATATTGTAATTTCATTGTAAATCTGGACCGTTCATTATAAGGTCGCAAATCTGACGGTAGAAGTTATGTTCGGGTTTTTTTTCCCTAAAAGGTAACCCTCTTTTATGAGGGAAATGTATTGCGGCTATGTATCATTGCGAATATTGCATTCTGAGTGAGGAGACCGTGAGAGAAAGAAGAGGAAGTTACAACGGGTGTGATGTAGGTTGTATCCCTTCATTTGTTGGATAATAATAAAGGAAGGACCCGACAATTTCTCTGGTGGAAGTAGCCCACACTGGGTGAACCATGTATATTTGTGTCTCTATTGTATTGTGTATCTTATGTGTTTTATTTATGCATTTGTTTTATTTTATTGCTCCGTGATCCTGTTTTTCTAACACTATGTTGAAATACATATATTGTTGCAACATGCATGCACCTACTGCGACAACAAATCACTTGCAATAATTCATCTCATGTTACAACACACCTCTGATGTGGTAAATCTCTCGTTGCAACACATAACCCACAATTGAGACTACAACTTATGTTTGCATCTTCTGTACTCAGAAAGAACCCTTAATGCTCATATAACTAGAGCGCTCATCCTCCCCATGGAAGACCACAATTCCAACACGACCTTCCACAAATTCATGCCACCTGCACAACCATATCATATATGACTATTTTCTATAGGATTTACTCATTCAAGCAATGACATTAACTTGCACATAATCATGTCAAGAAGACAAAAAATACATAATATAGGATTCCATTCACACATGCACACATAAGGGTTAAATTTGTAAATCATCAACTCTTTTATTCATCATACAAGTTACAATACAACGACTCAATGGCCAGATCTAAACTTACAATATTCATTGGATTTCCAAACCAGAGGCCATGGCAACCTCAACCACTTCTCCCTCTCCCATCTCACAAGATCTCTCTTCTTGTTGGTTCTACAAGCTCCCTTACAATCTCTTGATGTTGTGTTTTATTCCTCCACAACTATTTGCTTCAGTTTCCAAAGGCTTCTCACGTCCTTCCATCTTCCGGCTTCTGATTCGTGCTTTCCTCAATGACTCTTCTCTTTTTTCACGTCCTTCCAACTTTAACCTAGCAACATGACCGACATTCTCTTGCATCACTATTTCTCTTGGTTTGTAAAGAAACTAGATAATATTCCTAAAGTCCCTCTTCTCACATATTATTCTCGGTATATGGCATTGGATTTGGTAAATTATGGCATGGTCGGGAAATTTAATGGCCTATGGCTATCTCCCAGATCTATGGCGAATTGGGTCCAAAGGAATTTGCAAGTTTTGACCAAGCACAAGCTCACCTATTACTTATCTGGACAAGGCTTTTGCGCCTTCTTGTTTGAAGCCAACGAAGACAAGGATTTCTTCTTTAAGAATGGACCCTACTTCTTTGGCACTAGAGGAATGTATCTAAATCGATGGACACCATATTTCAACCTTCAGTATGACGCCCCTTCAATTGCTTTGGTATGGGTTCACCTGCCATATTTACCCCTACTTTTTTGGAATGAAGACGTGCAACATCAATGATAATCTAGGTAGATACATTGACAAATATGAACCCAAAGACAATATGTTTGCGTGTTCCCGAATCTCTGTGGGAGTATATCTTGAAAAGGGTCTTCCTAAATAAATTTTTATGACCCTAGATAATTGGAAGAATGTCCAACCAAAGACTATGAGAAATTACCCTTCAAATGCAAGTCATGCCATGAATACGACCATTTTATGAAAGATTGCAAAAAAAGTGCTCAGGTTTCTAAACAAACCCGGGATAAAGAGAAACTATGGAAGACTATAAAAAAAATGAATGCAAAGTGGGTCATTCTTCCCTCAACTCTTAAATATGGTCCTTTTCAGGCTTATCGACACCCTCTAGATCCAAGCAAGCAGAAATGCAACCTCATGAAGTTGAATCCAACCCTTTGTGTATTCCAGATCCAACTTGAAAGTCCCCTAACCACCCAAGGGGAGGAAGCACGAGCTCATAGTCCAACATGTATGAAATATTATATAAAGAAGAATCAATCTTGTTTTATGAAATAATGGTTGCTTCAACCCCCTGTTTCATCTTTCCCCCCTAGTTTTCCTTTTGTTTTGGAAATCAAGAAGCTTTGCTCTCCTCTGCTAGTGAGGACTTGTATTGGATCGTCTATAGGAAATAGAAAATTTTCCAAAAAAGTAGCAGATCTATTTAGGTATCCTTACATGGAAAAAATCCCATCAACAACTATAGGAACAAGACAAGGAAGAGAATGAAATGAAGGAAAGGTTTCCCAAGTAAGCCGGTAGGAAGTCTACCATGGAAAAATTTAAGAGATAGAAAATTATGAGAAAATATTGGATACCTAAAATATTGTAGGAATATCGTTAGGAATTGGATCAAGAAACACCAAAAATCCTAGAGTCCTAGCTCCATCACAAGGCGAGAGCCAAAAACCATTGGGTAAATAATGATCATAGTCTCCTAGAACTTTAGAGGCATGGGTAGTCAATTCAAATAGGAAACATTAAGACATATAATAAAATAAAATAAAATCCTCTCGCCTCCTCCATTAGACTAAGCTAGAGGCTTTCGAAACATTAAAATCAAACAAGATCGAGTGGAAAAATAATGAAGATACAACAGTCAGTTCAAGAGGTGCATCTAAAGGCATTTGCACATTTTGGAATAGCCCCCTTCTACATATGGACTTTTCAAACCAAACTCAACATTGGATACTGGAAAGCTTTATTTATAAAAAAACATGAAAGGAACTCAATGTTTTCAATGTATACATGTTGGTTGTATACAAAGAAAAGGAAGATTGTTGGTCCTCGCTTTTAGCGTTAAAGGATTTTGAATACTCACAAAACATTGTTATAGCTAAAGATTTCAATGTAATGCCAAGTCATAAAGAAAAAAGATGGGGGAGTATCATAAGAGACCCCTTTTGAGAAAGGATGGAAGATCTTATATCACAATGGGACACAGTTGATGTAAACTTGGTCAAAGGGATATTTGTGTGGTCTAACAAGAGCATCGGCCTGAGTCATATAGAAACACGCCTTGACCACTTTCTATTGCAAAGTGATTTTCTTTTGAGCAACAATTCCATTTCCTCTAAATACCTCCATGGGAAACTTCTGATCACAAATCTATTGTCCTTAAGATTATGAACTCCCAGTACTATGGGCCCATCCCGTTCAAATTTAACTCCCCTTGGCTCCAAGATCAAAATGTTGTAAGAAGAATGTCAAAAGAGTGGCAAAATTGGGTCACATGATCTCCTATCTATATATGGGAGCAAAAAGTAAAAGCTATTAAAATTTCTCTCAAAGAGTGGGAAAAGAGTGGGCAAAGAGTGCATATACTCCTATAGAAATTAAGAAAGAAGAGCTCAAATCATAGATGGAATCTCTTCAGGACACACTGGAGGAAGAAACTATAAGTAGTGAGCTCTAAAAGGGAGAAAGTATGTTTTTTCAAAAGTTCCATAAGGCCCTTAGATATAAGGAGAAAATGTGGAGGTTTAAATCTCACAATCTATGGTTAAACTCAGGGGACATAAATACCTCATTTTTTCATAGACAAGTTAAAGTTATACTTCTAAAAAAAATGTTAAATAAATCACCTTGGAAGATGGAACTACCATCAACAACTTTTTTGAAATAAAGGAGACCACCCAAACCCATTTGTAGGAATTTCATTCAGACTATGAAGGGGTTGATCCAACAGTTAGGGCGTCCATGCTAGAAAATATCCCCTCATTTATTTTCTTTGATGAAAATGTAGCATTGATGAAATAAATTAACGATGACAAAATTTATAGCGCAATATGGGGTCTGGCACCTAATAAATCTCTTGGTGCTAACGGATTCACAATCCATTTCTACATAGCCTGCTGAAATATCATCAAAATAGATCTAAAAAGGATGATGTAGTTTGTGCAAAAATATTGCAAAACTGGAGGTAGCACAAACTCATCCTTTCTTGCTCTTATTCTAAAAGATACCAACTCCTCTTCCTTCTCCAAGTTTTGCCCAATATCTCTTTGCAATGCTTCCTACAAACTCTTAACAAAGATCATGGCCAATAAGTTAAAAAAGATCCTTCCCCAAATAATTTCCAACAATCAAGTATGGTTCATGCAAAAGCATTAGATCATAGACAATATTATAATGGTTTAGTGAGCTATCCCCTCTAGCCAAACATATAAAGATGAAGGTATGATCATTAGAATTGATATGGCCAAAGCTTTTAATAGGGTAAGACATTATTTCCTCTTCGATGTCCTTTTCAAATTTCGTTTTTGTCCCTCTTTTATTCGTTGGGTCTCCTCTTGCATTTGCAATACATGGATTACCCCTTTGGTAAACAAGAGACCTACTTCCTTTTTCAAATGCAGTTGGATGTTGCGACAAGGTTTCCCCCTCTCCCCTCTTATTTACATTATTAAGGTTGAATCTCTGAGTAGAAAATCAGAGGCATATAGCTGCTATGGAAATCTTCCAAGAATTAAATTAGTAAGGGGAGTCAAAAATATGAATCATTCTTGGTTTGTCGATGATTCACTTCTCTTGGGTGGTGCCTCTTCTATCGTGGTTGAGATATTTAAAAGGGTTATACATAAATTCACTAATGCTTTCGATGGAAAAATCAACAACAATAAAAGTCAAATCTACAGTTGGAATACAAGCCCACATATTCTTCAAGTCATTTACATAATTCTTATTTTCCCTCATGAGGAATCATGGAACTCATTCAAGTACCTTACAATGCCCATTTGCTTGACAATTCCAACATCACAACCTTGGCAGAGTGTTATTGGTAAAATCAAATCCCAGTTTCAACAATGGGGATCTTATGGTTGGATCTGACAGGTAGAGTGGTGCTTGTTAAATTGGTCCTCTCTGCTCTTCCCATTTTTCAGTGCTCAACCATGTTAGCTCTGTTTGGAATAATGCAACAAGTTGTGTTGGCACACTTACTTATACTAAGATGGGGTTGAATCAATATAGGACTATTTTTATTTTTCTTTATTGTACTAGGCTTCTCAATTCATTTTTTTACTAACCATGAGAAATCCATAAGAAACATATACAATCATACACTGTACAATACGCAAAAATTAACCTGGAAACCCAAATGGGAGAAAAACCATGAAACTTTTATTCAAATGTTTTCATAGGCAACAACTTGTTATAAGCACCAATGTGTTACAATATTTACAAGCACCCACCTACTAGAGACACCAATCTCATTGACATATCATCGAATCAACAATAATTGTAGGCACCAACCTACTTTTACAATATTTGCAAGCACCAACCTACATGAGACACCAATCCCCTCTCCCGAGCACTAACTCGGTAATATATGTAGGCACCCACCTATACAAAAAAAAAAAGAATTTCAGATCTTCTGCTCCTTTTCGATTTCCAACTCCCGAAACTCTCAACACCTTTGTACCCTTACTTTCTCCTCCTTTTCTTTCGTATTATTTCAATATCCTGCACCCCCAATGATCCTGGAGGATCCAGGAATGCTCATAGAGGTCTAGAAAGATCCAGAACATCCACAGAGATCCAAAATGGTTTAGAAATGCTCAAAATTCAAATTCTTCAAATCGTCTCAAAAATTCCATCATTGCGTATAGCTCGATGGTAGCTTTCCAACGGTGCAAGTTTCACCTCAAACAGAGTTCGTATGCAAAATATATAAACGGTCAAAGTTCCAGTCAACTAGGTCAAAAGTCAAAGTACAGGGCAAATAAAGAGGTGACATGTGTCACCACTACAGGGGTGACACATGGCACCTAATTGGCCACTGATTGGGCAAGGTACAATCCAAGTAGTTCAAGTAGTTCAATCGCATGATGACAAGTGGCAAACAATTTGGTTCAATCAAGTGATGACATGTGGCATTGAAGAGCCAATGAGAGGCTTCCACGTGGCAACCCCTCATTGGCCAATGTTGGTTATGTGTTGTAAAAGACAAGTGGCAGACAATTTGGTTCAATCAAGTGACGACATGTGGCATTGAAGAGCCAATGAGAGGCTTCCACGTGGAAACCCCTCATTGGCCAATGCTAGTTATGTGTTGTAAAATCTTTAGAGTCGACAGGGTTTGACCCCATGACCTCCATAGCTACCAAAAGTCTTCACATACCTCTCCATAACAACATGCCAACACATTACATTTGATAACTATATGGAGAGCAATACATACAAAGTTGTATAAAGGTTCATTTGGGCGGCCAAAGGGTCGAGGGCTTAGTTGGCCCTTGATCTTGTTATGCCACAATATAACCAACACCATTCGCGGAGGGGGCTATCACAAATATTCCGGCGGGAGTTTAAATAACCATATGTTATGATTATAATGTATATCCGTTCCAACATTTGCGCGGAGGGTAAATTATATGCTATTCATAACATATAGTTTCAAACTATATGTTATATCCAAACTACCATGTAACTGAAACTATATCCACAGGGAAAGTTATATCGTTATAACTTATAACAAAAATATCAACGGATAATACAATGGTCAATGGGAATGGAACCCACGACCTACTATATATATTGTATAGTTTTAACCAACTCACCTATAATTCTAATTTGGTTACAAAAGCAACAAACAAAATATTTAATGCCTACCACTAAGTTCATAATTTAGTTAAGAAGGGTGCGCGTACACAAGTTTACAAGGCTACACCATAAAGCGTGTCGGGGGTTACCTTAACAAAATTTCAAGTATTTTATATCAATTTTGTATGATTTTTTTCCAGGAACTCAACAATGCACTTTGTTTCTGCATTTGAGAAACATGTAAAAATGTCATTGTAAAACACAAGCATTTGATCATTAATATAAGAAGTCTCTATTGGAAGTGGACCCGAAGAGGTAGCCCAAATTGGGTGAACTCCGATTTCTCCAACTTGTGTATGTGATTATGTTATTATTGTTCATTTCAAGTTCAATAATATGCAAGTCATTTATCATTAAAGTGGAATTGGCTAGATAAGTATTTCACATGTAATTTTCAAAACTATTTAGCGATCATTTTATTTCGAAGATCAAGTAGATGATTATATATATTTAAAATTATCGACATCTAAGGATTTTTCGAATCAAGTTCGTATCAGAGCCAGGTTTGAAAAGTATTTTGCAAGTGGATGCTTACAAGAGCCAAACTCAAACTTGGTAAAGGAAAACTAGGAAGTTATAAGTTTGAAATTGGAAAGAGATTTTGACAACATAAGATGGCTTCTGAAAAAAGGAGAAGAAGAAGATCAACCTATAAGCCATGAAGAGATCATAGATACGCTTCAATCACTAAGAGAAATAATAGATGAGTTAGAACAAAGAATTCAAAGTACTGCAAGCGGAGAATCTTCGATAAAAGGAGAAGGAGGAAGTGAAGGCGGTGGACCTTCCGAGCCCCCTTCCCCTTCCTCATCATCATCATCAGTTTCTTCTGAAGAAAGTAAACATTCTTCTCATCGAAATAAGTCCTCCAAGAAGACTGACCATAATTTTCCTTTATTAAAATTGGATGTTAAGTTCAATTTGTCGACCTATGATGGAGAATTGAATCCCAAGAAATTGGGCAATTGGATCAAGTATATAGAGGTATATTGCAGGGTTCAAATAATTATGGACAAGGTTGCAAAGATACAATTAGTTTCTCTTAGACTAAGTGGCATTGCCTTAATATGGTGGGAGAGTAAGATGCAAGTTGATCTAGTTCAAAATGGTAAAGTAATCTCTTCTCGGGATAGGTTTATTAAGGCTATCAGGAAACAATTCTATCCACTGACACATACACAGATGGCAATGATCGAGTGGCAGCATTTTAGACAGGGTAAAGGCCATAATATTCAGGCATATACATATGAATTCAAAAAGAAGGAATTATCCCTATGAATTTTTTTGTATACTCATGAAACTCTTCTGAAATATTTTGGTGGCATGCACTCATATGTTCGTCACATTATTTTAATTTTTAGTCATGTTATTGCACAATTTGTACTTGCCCAAATCCCAAGGCAAGTGAGACAAGATTGGCATAACAAGGGGGTGACGTATCATTATCACCTGAATAGGAAAACCCTTTCTGTTTAGGAGTAGGATAAGACTACCCCAAGGGAGACGTCCCTAGTGACCTAAAGGGATGGTGAAAAGAATCATAGATACAATTTACCCCCCTCTCACTAGTCACTCAAGTTAAATATGTCGCAATGTTTATGTCTTTAAGAGATTCAACAAAAGTAAAAATAAGGTGTAACTGCCCTTAACAAGACAACAAGTGAATAAATTTGCAGTTACAAGAAAGAATGATATTGGTGCTTCAATGAGACATTAAACTTGTGAAATATAATTGTTAATCAATAAGTGTCTACAACAATGATAAAATGTACAACAACAATGATAAATGTATGACAACTGCAATATATCCTTCAGAAAAAGTACTTAATGACAATAGAATATAACACTTTAACTCTTGAATGATAACACTATGTCATATGCAAATTCTGGAATGACTTGACTAGCAATAATTTTGAAAGGGTTGCTAAAAGATAGTAGTAATAGAAATTATAACAACAACAAAGTAGGGTCAGTTTTACTAGACTAGGTTAGAGTTAGTAATAGTTAGTAGAGGTAGGAGTTGAAATATTTAAGGTAGAATGTTTGTTGATTTCTCAAGGAGATGAAACTTGAATATTAGTGCCTTGTGGGAGTGATGGAGTCAAATATGGCGTCTTCTTCTTGAGGCTGATAACAATAATCATATTGCTAATCTAAGAAGGAAAGTACCTAGGGGGAGTAGCACCTTAAGTCTTCCTAGGATCCAAGCTTTAAGAAGGAGTCAAGCTAGGGTGTACGCTTTTCTAGGCCCTAGTGCCTCCTTCCTCTTAGAATTATTTGAAAAGTAAATTTAAATGTAAACACAATTAAACAATACCTCTAAAGTGCTAGCACTTTAGGGCTTTAGATGTTTGACAATTATGAAACCAATCTAGTGAAGCTTAACAAATAATAAAGTAAAAGTAGCACCTTAAGTTCTTTACTTCTAGGGTTTTATCTAGCATGCAATTTCATAATCTTTACCATGAGCAAGTAAACAATACCATAACCATTCCAATGAAATGAGATTTTTTTTTTTGCTTACTTTCAACAAGAATAATTATGCCAATAAACACTAGATTGCCAAAACACTTCACCAAAATTTGATCCAAGTTGCAAAGAAAAGGCTCCAAGACAAATGTGCCTCACAATTTCAACCAAGTACTCCCAAGAAGGGCGCAAATTCCAGTCCTCTTATCTCCAAGTGAGAGTTATCATGAAAAAATGAAATTAGCTAGCCATATGTCTATGGGAAATCCTGGCTAATTTACCCAAAATTTGTGTCTCTTCATAAAATAGAGACTACATGTCAATTTGACTCTTAAAATTCAAAATTAAATTATTTTTCACAAAACAAAACCCTAAAGAGGGTGATTCCATCCTTCTTAGGGTGACGTTAGGCCTCCTCCATGAGACGTTGATGTCATCTAGCAAAACATTGGGCTTCCAAAGGCCCTCCTCCATGGCACACGTGCGAAAATTGCAACTCAACATCTCTCAATGTCAAACCCTAGCCCTGGGTGACATCATGGGGCTACTAGGGTGACGTCCAAGGTCTCAAAAGTCAAATTCCAAGTGGGGAAGGATGGCCCCTCATCGTCTAGGCCTGCCAAAGTGCCTCCAAAGGCAACATCCTCTTCCTTCATTGTGGAAACTGGTTGTCACTATCTTTCCCCAAGTCTGAGGTCTCTGCATCCATCCTTGGGCTTCAAGCCCTCATGAAGGTTCGAACTGATCATATCCTCATGAATAACTATCCACTGGGTAAATCCCTACAAAGACAACAAGTACTCCCTCCAGGGGTCCATAAGTCACAAGTATCATGACAAGTGAATCACATCTAACAATCAAAGCACCTGAACATGTGCATCAAACCACCCTAACCCAAACAAATGATCAAATACGTTATACAACTTGTCAAATTTTGGTTTGGAAAGGGTCTCAAGATGTCCTATTGGGTCAATAACCCCTAGGTTTAGGGTGTTTCCTAGGTGGAGCCTATCCTAGTCATGTGTGTATGTGAGATGGTGTGGGGTAAAATTTTGGGCATGGGGTTCATGACATACAAGGGTTTGTATTGTCTTACCTATGGGTGCCTTTGTGGAGGGTGAGTTGCCCCTTGTCCTTAATGCAATTTTTTGAAGCCCACGTGTTTTCCATTCTTCTTCTTAGATTTTTCTTTCATGTTTCTTTCATGTTTCAAGGAATTAGTTGGAGGTCATTGTCCTGGATTGGTGTCCAGATACGATAGTGTCATTCACAAATACCTCGCAGAAATTAGAAGGATGGATCATGACGAGACTCCCTTTCCCTCAATCATGTAACTGAGAGCCACTACCCTAGCTTGATGACCAGATGATGGTAATGTCATACCGCTAAATACCTATGATCGTGATAGGTCGGCTCGTGATGAGACCTCGTATCCCCCAACTAACACCTTGGGTATTCATTATCATCCATTTTGTAGATCCCTGATTTCTTACATAGAAGCATTTCATTGCTTTCTCGAGGATCCCTAGGTGAATCATTTCACAGGTTTTATGATTATATTTTATCTTTTTCTAGCTACTTTACCGTTTGGGCCTTTAGCCCCTTCTTCCCATGAGGTAAGGTACAATCCCTTCTTCGGCCAATAAACCATAAGATCCAAAAAGGCTAGGGAGATGGAGGGAAAAAATATGGAAAGTGACAAGTATGGTAGGGAACGAACAATGACTTTTCAAGGAACCACCCAGTAGCAACCCATTCCCGAGGGCAACAAACTTACTAGGACACAATGACACCCCCCAGGTTTAAATAAGGGAAAGAGTATAAATTCCAAGAAAATGTTTAGAAATCAAGAAAGATACATTGCAACATATTCAAGTGCTTCAAATATCATATTGATATGTACCATGATACCTGGAATCATTACCTCATGGAGCAAGACCCATTTCCTTCTGGGACCAGGCCGATGCGGTGGACACTGCTGCTGATGATGTGTAGAATGCATCGAGGAAAAGAGGGGCCCTCTGGGTCTATGCTTTGTCCATCTAGCTCTTGACATTCCATGTCTGCAACCCGTGGGCCTTGAGACATAATCTCTTTAGTTACCCCTAGGATAGGGGTAACAAGTCCTACTAACATTGATAAGGTGTCAGTGCAAGCTACACATCTAGAGGCTAGTAAGGGTAAGCATGCAAGCGATGATAAGATTCCATTCAAGTTCGAAAAGAAACCAAAAGGTAAATGGAAGAGTAATAAATCAACCATAGTGAAGCAAGTTGAGGGAAGACCTACATGTTCCCATTGTAAGATAAAGGGACATGAGGAATCACAGTGTTGGAAGATGCATCTGGATCTATGACTGAAGAAATACAAGGATAAAAGGAAGCAAAAGACTGTTGCATCAACTCATCAGGATCTAGGGTCAGATTCTAGAGATGAATCCAAGATCATGGCCGTAGGAAGCAAAGATATATCAACTATCAGTTCAAATTCTTTAGTTCAATTTGTCAAGACGAAAAGTGATATTGATTAGAAGAAAAGAAGCGAGCTTTTTCATGTCAGAGTTATATTCAAGCATACAAAGGTAGATACTTTATTTGACAGTGGATCTTAAGTAAATATAATATCTGAAGAAATGGTTAAGAAGTTATGATTGAAGACGACTATTGGCCCTTGACCAATTTTTGGAGATCCTTGGTCATGTTTGACCTATTTTGGGACTTCGACAGGCTGGTCGAAGGTAGAGCGCAAGTTGAAGTGGAGATTGCGGGATCTAAACCCAGTTTTAGGGAACTTTTGGGATTAGGGTTTATGTAACGGGTATGGGAATGTCGGACCATGGGTTTACCCATGTTTAGGCCCTTTTGTAATGTATAAATAGAAAGCTAGGCGATGTAAGTAGGCGGTGCTAAGGGTGTGATGCTAGGTGCTAAGTATTGTGCTAAGTGCAAGTAATTGTAAGAGGCTCTGTGCTTAGTGTATGTTGAGGCTGTAAAGCTATGTGCGGGTCATCTGTAGTGCTTTGTGCATAGACTATGTAATGAGGCTTTGTGCTGTGATCTAACTCGGGGAAGGAGGATCTAGTGAGGTGCGCGCAGATCTCCCGTCCTCTATGGAGCAAGGTTTTGATGCTCTGTGCCTGTAAGAAGCTTGACAGGAGATAATAGAGAAGAGAAGATTTGGTGGACGTAGCCCCACATTGGGGTGAACCACGTATATCCTGTGTTATGGTTGATTTGTGAATTATGGTTGTTATATATTTTCATATGATTTAAGCTTAGTGCAGTAATGAATGTTTAGATGAATCTGGTATGATAGATCAATTGCTTAGTGATGTGAATGAATGCTAGATCTGATCTTTTCCCACGTGCTAAGTGCTTAGATGTGTTTGATTTGGTTGAATACTGCGTTATTCTGTAATTAGGGTTTGGATCTGCGACGTGGATAAGGGTTAGATACCGATGAATGTTAAATGCTAAGTGCTTTGTTAGAGTGGTGTAATCACAGATCTATGTCCCAACTAGGTTGCAAACATTTGAGTCCTGCAACCAGCCCTGCCTCTACCTCAGGTGTTGCCGAAAGGGCCAATAGTTAGTGTTTTTTTGGTGTGTTGTTGAAGCGTTGAACCCTGGGTCTGCCACTGTGCCAACAGATGGTTTGGTTTCCGGGACCTGAAATTGTGGTTGCTGGGAATTGAAGAAAAGAAATCTCTGTGCGTAGATCTGCTACTTTAGTGCATAGTATTATACTTGACTTGCAAAGCTCTGTGCTAAGAAGAGAAGTCCGATTTGAAGAAAAGAGGTAAGATATTGAAGCTTTGTGCTCTGAGAAAGGTAAGATAAGTGAATTTTTTTGTTTCAAAAGAATGAATCTAGGTATGCTTGATAAATTTTGTCCTAGTATGAAAACTAGGGTACATCTAGAAGAAAGAATATTTGATATGAATAGATCTGATAGAAACAATGAAAGGTATGTTATCCCTATGCATAGAAATAATGTTTGGACTAACAAATGGATGGAGGATCCTATAAAGAATTTTTTGCAGGTTAGTTACTGTGATCCCAGTGCGCAGTACAAGAAAGGTTGGGGATCGTTTAAAAGAAAGAGAGGATTAACTCTTTGCTATAGTTGCAGAAGACCGAGACATCTTGCTAAGGAATGCCCTGGTAGAGGTCCTATTTGCCTTTGTTGTAAAGCTATGGGCCATGAAGTTTTGGATTGCCCTAAAATGATTGCAAAAGTTGAAAAGATGAATATGAGACAAGAAAACTATGAGACAAGCCAAGAAACTAAGGATATGATAGAACCCCAGAAAGAATCAGAGACTGTATTACTACAGATGAAAGAAACCTTGAATGATCACATAGACATCAACTTATCAGAGGTCTTAAAAGAGAAAGAGTACATAAAAACAAGAATATGATACTTCGACATAGACTGTGTTCTGGATGAGGAAACATAAGTGAATATCATGACAGAAATAACTTGGGAAATTTTGGGAAAGCCTGCTATGGTTCCTTCATTAGGAGGAATAAGATTATTTAGAGGAAAACTGATAACCCTATGTGGAAGACTTACCCAGACATCTATGAGTGCTCATGGCACTTTGACAGAAGAATAATTTGAGATTGTTAAATTTGTTGAGAACAACGCCCCATTTGCTATCTTGCTAGGAAAAACCTGGATTGAGAAAGATCAGATACAAATGAAACAAGAAGAGGAGGATCTAGAACAGAAAAAGCAAGAACTAAGAGATTTCATGGCCAGGAGAATAACACACTTACTGGAAGAACAAGAGAACCAATCAAAGCTACTAAAGACCAAATATATGGACATCGAAGTTGAAAAGACACAGGAAGATTGGAGACACTTGTCTATACAAGAGAGTAGAGCACCTACCCCAGAAAGAGAAGAAGTATTACCCTTGAACCCTATGAAATACCCTCCATAGTGAGAAGTTATCATGCCAAGAGGAGATAAGAAAAATAATGGAAAGAGGAAAACAATGATTCAGATCATAGGAAAGAAGGCTAGAAAGCTCAGTAAGAAGAGAGAAAAGTTAGAAAAATTGCAAGAAGTTCCAGGGAAGACTTCGCAGAAGGAAGGTTTCCAGAACTTGAACTCCGCCGGAATATCAATACAACGAATATTGACACTTTGCCATGACGAAGCAATATCACTGTTGGAGGGATTATGATCGTTAGAACAATGCTCCAGAATGACTAGAAACACAGTCATTGTCAGAACGTTCACCCTTGGACCATTGGGACCGTGCCATAATGGATGGAACTGCACTGATTGAAGCATTCCTGCCTATTGGAAGAGTCCATTACGATAATATCTATTTATCCCGTCGAGCGTTGCACCGAGAACACTTTTTCCAATTGTGATCATCCGAGCCCACACATAACTAGTTGATTTCGTGCAATGATCATTGAGACCTCGCCATCCATTCTGTTACATTAAGTATTGTTCACCGACCTGAGATATCAGATCTCGAGTGTGCATGTCGGATGAAATTAGCGCAACATAAAAATATGTTGAAGAGATTCTAATAGACCTCATGGCCGAGAAGGTGATGTTCACAGACATCCAAACCTCATCGACGAGAGGAGTGCAAGCATCCTTGTCGACTGCTCGCATATCTGGACCATCCCGAGCTGCGACCGAGAAGAGAACCAAGCATCGTGATGACTTGGCAAATGTGAAGCTAATTCCATCCATCTTGCCAGACTACATCCCACCCCTGGACGATGTGGTGAGTCGTGACAGTGTCTCGAGAGACTTCGACTACACAGTCATCACTGTGTACCTTCTGAAGGGAATACAAGCAGTCAGACTGTAGTTGGAGAGGATTCCAACCTTGAAGATTAGTGACTATAACCTAGGAGACCACAAGAGCTATGGCATGCTCGCACCTCACAAATACTTGACCAAGACCAAGGGGAAGAAGTCGAAGATCGTCCCCCAGCCATGGAATATGGACATTACAAGGTCCATTGTCTTGAACTTGATGGATATATCACATTTTGGACGACATCAAGAGGTTAATGCATGCGTTAAACTCCTGTTGTCATGCTTCCATGGCGGGTATCTATGGCTATACAAACACATCACTGTCGATTCGGCGCTGATCCATAGGATCACCGGGTTAAGCATGCGAGGACCAGACCCATAAGACTTTTATCTAGACAAGGCTGTAAATCGTGCCCTGGGGCAGAAGATCAAAGACACCTACAACGATGTAGAGAAGGGGACACGAGGCTACAAGGTAGCCTCCATTCATAATGGCGTAGTGTGCCTTTCTTTATAGTTAATTTCTAGTAAGCTAGTCCAAAGTAAGAAACCCACGCAGGTCATAAGGTTTGTCATCGACCTCACAGGAAAATGCGTGGAAGTACTATAGATGAACTAGTCTAGTTACCTAGTCAATCAGTTAGAACTCGACTGTCGCAAAGCTCAAGATCAGGGCTATGAGTTCCATTTTAGCTAGTTGTTGATCCTCATCGCATTCACTACTTGGGAGATGCCGGAAGGTGCGACCTTCCCTGATATTGAGTCGTTCGAGCCATTAGCTGCAAAGTTCACCACGCTCTGGTATTCGAGCGATATGGGGAAACAATGGCAGTATTACACAATATTCCATACCTACTACCTGCAACTGAAGAGGGCTATTGAGTCTTTCTCTCGTATGATGCCGAACACCTTGGACAGGTTCATGCCCCTTATGAAGTTTCACGCAGATAGGAATTTTATTTATATCATTGCGCGCGTAGACGAAAGTAAAGAAGAGCTTCAATCCTACTACAAGCTCACAGAGGGGGATCTGGAAGAAATCACTAAGGAATGGCTCGTAGAGTTCCTTATACCAGTCAACTAGGCAGAACTGTCCGACCCTGACCTCATTGGAAATCCGGTGGTTACTCATGAAGAGTATGATGCACCCAACAGTAGCATGAAGAAAAAGAAGGAAGATATACAAGAAACACACAACGCATCAGAAGAAACTGCATCAGATTCACCTAACAGAGGAGGTGGTGACAAAGTAGACAAAGAAGAGCATAATGGGGAAGAAGATAAATAGAAGCAAGGCGAAGTAACACTGTCGCAAAATCCCCCTGATGACAGAGAGACATCCAAGAAAAGAAAGGTGTCCCCCACTAAACCTACATCGCGAAAGAAGTCTAAAGCTAGTAAGCCAAAGATTTAGACTGTACTCACGGTCGATGACTTCGACTTCATTATCGCAGTTGTATCATATGCCTTAGAAGACATTTTGCAGAAAAAATGAATCCAAACAAGAATCCATGTATGAAATAATTGAAGCGGAACTGAGAGGAGTACAACAAGCCCTTCACTCCAGCCACGTAGTGTCCACTGTGCCCCCGCCATCAGAAGAAACAGAGTTGGGAGATGAGCCTACCCAACTTAGCAGAATAAATGATGCAACCGAAGCTCACGTTCATCATGTGCAGGAAGAAAAAGAACAGGCCATAGTGGCCTTGAAGCAAGCACAAGAGGAAGTCATAGAACAATGCCAAGTTGTGCAACAAGAGAAGGACGACCTCCAAATCAAGTTTGAAGAGGATAAAGTGCAGATCCAGAAAGAGAAAGAACAGTAGCTCACAGAGCAGGTCGGAGTTAAAGAAGCAATCAACAGAGCACTTCGCTATGTAAAAGGCTCTGAATAGATAGAAGAAGACCCAATGGAGAGTCAAGTAGCAAAGCTTGCTTCAGCCATCCAACAAATTCAACAGAGAATAACCGAATTGGAGTTACAAGAAATACCAAACACTCCGCAGGAAGTGTGAGACCAACGAGAAGAAACCGCTCGAAGCGTAGTCAAGAGAATCAAGGCATTAGCCTTGGAATGTAAACAACTTAGAAGTCGAAGTGCATAGAATTATGAACGTCTTATCGAGGACCCTGAACTAAAGACACTGGAATCGAAGATCCAAGAAGAAAAGCATCAAGAAACAATAGTACAAGTGCAATTGAAGCCCTTGTTAGTGATCGAGCGAATGAAAATATCCCAAGAACAGTGCACGGCTCAACAACAGGTCCATGTACTACAAAGCAAAGTCATGGAAGTGACTCAGAAGCTCCAGCCAGTCCATGATGCATCTTGCCTACTTTTTGAGGAGATTGAAGGCCAAGGAGCAAAACTAGAACAAACAATCACTGCAGTCGAACAACGCTTGGAAGGACTTGTGAATGAGGTAGTTATTCAAGATTTCACCGAGCAGGAGGCCTTGGCGAAGCAACAGGTCGAAGTATCTCGAGCCAAGCTCGAGTTGTTTGAGGCAGAGTTACCCAGAGAAGAGTGACTCGAGATGAGTTACATGTGAGTGTTGGGGGCCTGTTGGCCCTTGACGAAGTTTTGGAGATCCTTGGTCATGTTTGACCTATTTTGGGACCTCGATAGGCTGGTCGAAGGCAGAGTGTAAGTTGAAGCAGAGATCTCAGGATCTCGACCCCTTTTTAGGGAAATTTTGGGATTAGGGTTTACGTAACGAGTATGGGAATGTCGAACCATGGGTTTACCCATGTTTAGGCCCTTTTGTAATGTATAAATAGAAATCTAGGCAATGTAAGTAGGCGGTGCTAAGGGTGTGATGCTAGGTGCTAAGTATTGTGCTAAGTGCAAGTAATTGTAAGAGGCTCTGTGCTTAGTGTATGTTGAGGCTGTAAAGCTAATTGCAGGTCATATGTAGTGGTTTGTGCATAGACTGTGTAAGGAGACTTTGTGCTATGATCTAACTCGAGGAAGGAGGATCTGGCGAGGTGCGCACAGATATCCTGTCCTCTACGGAGTAAGGTTTTGATGCTATGTGCCTGTAAGAAGCTTGACAGAAGATAATAGAGAAGAGAAGAGTTGGTGGACGTAGGCCCACACTAGGGTGAACCACGTATATCTTGTGTTATGGTTGCTTTGTGAATTATGGTTGTTATATTGTTCATATGATTTAAGTTTAGTGGAGTAATGAATGTTTAGATGAATATGATATGATATATTAATTGCTTAGTGATGTGAATGAATGCTAGATATGATCTTTTCCCATGTGCTAAGTGCTTAGATGTGTTAGATCTGGTTGAATATTGCGTTGTTCTGTAATTAGGGTTTGGATCTGCAATGTGGATAAGGGTTAGACACTGATGAATGTTAATTGATAAGTTCTTTGTTATAGTGGTGTAATCACAGATCTGTGTCCCATCTAGGTTGCAGGCATTTGAGTCCTGCAACCACCCCTATCTCTACCTCGGGTGAGACTTCATTTTCTTCGCAGGTGTTGCCGAAAGGGCCGGTAGTTAGGGTTTTGTTGGTGTGTTGTTGAAGCATTGAACTTTGGGTTTGCCCCTGTGCCAACAATGACACCTCACAAAAATCCATATCCATTAGATTGGGTGTGTGATGATGATAAGTTGCAGGTAAAAAAACAATGTAAGATTAGGTTTTCAATTACAACTAAGTTCTTTGACGAGGTTGAGTTAGATGTTGTGCCTATTGACATTTGTGGCATTGTCTTGGGTAATCCATATCTATTTGACGTGAAGGATACATTCTATTGAAAATAAAACAAATACCACCTTCTCAAGGATGGGGTTGAATATATTTTTAGAGCTCATCGCATCAAAACTAATGTTTCTTTAGTGAGCACAGGGCAAATGAAGAGACTCGTGAGTGCAAGTAAATATTTTGTTCTCATGATAGTGAAACAAAAAGAAGAAGATATAATAGATGCTTTAGCAGGTTGTGATCCAAATCATAAACATGAATTGATCAACATCATATCTAATTATGGTGAGTTATTTCAAGAACTTATAGGGTTGCCTCCTAAAAGAGAGGTTGAACATGAAGTACATTTGCAACAAGATGCTCCTCTTTCGAACACTGGAATGTACAGGTCATGAGTAATCGAGAATACAGAAATCAAGAAGCAATTTCAGGAGTTTCTCGATAAAGGAATCATCATACCAAGATCATATTCATGTGGTTCTCCTATTGTATTAGTTCCAAAGAAATATGGCACGTGGAGGATGTGTATAGATTTTCGATCCCTGAACAAGATCATGATAACGAATCGTTATCCTCTTCCAAGAATAGATGATCTATTAGATCGGTTAAAGAATGTTGTGTATTTCACTAAGTTGGACTTGTGAAGTGGTTACAATCAGATCAAAATTGCAAAAGGCGACATATGGAAAACTACTTTCAAGAGCAAGCAAGGCTTGTTCGAATGGTTGGTTATGCCATTGGGTTATGTAACACACCAACAACATTTATGAAAGTGATGAATGATGTGTTCAGACCCTACATAGATGATTTTGTTATTGTCTGTGTTAGAACATAAAATGTACCTAGGAGTTTGAAGCCCCATCATTTTGAATTCATATTATTACCTTCTCCTCTGATAAGTGTTGCCAAGAGTCCTAGTAAAGATTGATAAGCAATGCAAGCCTCTGAAGAACACGTGCATAAATGATAAGAGAATAGGAATGTTGATTGAAATCACAAGAAGAATACAAAGTATGCCTTGTAGCAGATGTATAGCTAGCCTATGGTGAAACATTGGCCTTGTGTTAATGGTGGAAGTTGATGCTTTCAATGATTAAATGGTTTTGTTGTTAGTGTGCTTTATTCTTATGGTATTACCAATGGCTATCTATGTTTTAAATTTTGGAATTTTTTAGAGGGTTTCTTTGGGTATGGAACAACAAATTCAGTATGTGTGATGGTGTTATTCATTTCAATGAATTCTTATTATGGAGGGTGGACATCATTAGTTCTCAATCTGCTAGTTTATAATCTGGAGAAGGTGGAAGCCATTTGTATGAGGTAGAAGGACCATTGTTCTATTTGAGGAATGGATTCAACAATTTTAATGTTGCACTTGTTTTTGCATTACTGTTGTTCTCATTC